>JAQGAW010000866.1:0-23387 GCA_034698025.1 Phthiracarus crinitus
AAAAAGATTGATTATTCGGAATATGCGCGAATCAATGTTCCACGCAATCTTCAAACCATTCCGCATATTTCAACAGACTTTCAAACTGGAGAACGATTCACTTTTAATTGAATAAAATATCATTTAAAATAGAATAATAAATGTAACCTTATTTTAAAATCATATTTAAATTTATTGCTTAAAAATAATTATTAAACAAAAGGAATCGCATTAAAATGTTATATATATTACACACATTAAAATGTTATATATATATATATGTAATGTTATTTAAATAAAATAATAATAAGCTTTTCGATCTTCTTCTTTCAATCCAATCCATTCAAATAAATAAAATCTAAAATTTTACTTCTTTTATAGAATATCATATGTGATTAAATGTTTATAAAAAACCGATGAAATAGTTTCAAAATAGAAGATATAAATAAATGATTACTTAATTGGCTTAAAGTCGAATTAAGAAACTTAATATTGCATATGATTATATGATTAGATAATATCTATTATGATTTTAAATATATTTATCGTATTCATATGTCTCTACCGATGCTTTTCCTTCTCTCAAAAGTAATTAAAACTTATAGAAAAATTTAAAACTGTGTCTGATTCAACGTTAAGATATGATTGAGTAAATAAATTTCCAGTGTCTAGAAAAAAATTGTTTTTAACTAATGATATTACATGCCAGCGGCAAAAATCGTTTCCGTGGTTCTCCTCCTATATTATCTATTATTCAATTAAAGCTTTATAAAATTAGTGCAAACCACAAGTTTTCTCGAAAAATTTTCTATTGCAACCGACATTATATTTTACAAACAGCTATTTTCCCATAAATTTATTGTATTTTTCCTAAAATGTATATGATTTCTGTACGTAAATGTTTGTAAGTTTCATCAAAATCAATTGTAATCAATAATTTGTGTTTGCTTTTAGTTTTTCATTATATTTTGGACAATTATCGAGTTTTCAATACAGTACACCACATTGAATGGAGGTATTGTCAGGAGTTATTTCAATCTCGGTTTACCTCAAAACAGGTTTCCGTATTTTGGACACAATTTATCAAACATTAAGAAAGTTAATGGCAATTGTATGAGAGTTATATCAACGCGGAGTGAGAATCAAAAATGTGCGCCCAAATCACCAATTTTCGATAACAGGCAAAACAATGACAGATATAATAATACTGGTCGTTCTCAGTTTGCTTCATCAGTAAACGACTTATATGGACGTGGAGTTATATTTAATGGTAACTTAATTCGCTTCACTTCTATAAGTATGGACAGCTATTGCGGTAACTCTCAGTTGCGTTCTATGTTCGATAGGCTTAACATAAATTTATGTATAAACCGTTATTAAATTGATAGTTAAATCAAATTTTTTAACTATTGTCTAGTTATTTCTGTACTGCCGAATATAATATTTATTTATATTTGTTTTAATAAAATTTTATTAAATGTTAATAATACACAAAGAAAGCAAATTAGTTTCGATTTCACCATTACTTAAACAACACAATGTTTATCGATTAACCGATAAACGTTAGTATTTGTGCCTAGAATTTGTTTTTAAGATATAAATAATCATAATTATCGATCAAAAATATAGATCACATTTAGTTGTGAATATTTTTTATTTTTTTAATTAAAATGTTTCGCTAATAATTAAATACTAACCTCACGAGAAATTTTTAATTGAAATTATTCGCCCTCAGACTAGTGATAAAAGTCAATTCGAAGACCTGAGCTTTAGCTGAGCCGAGCAAATAAAAAATTATTATAGCTGAGTGTGAGCTAATTTTGTTTTCAAACCCCATTGAGTTGAACTGATGAAATGAAACCTTCACTTCTATACTCATTTATTTATTTCTTCGTTTTGTATGTGGAATAACTATATATATATATACATTAATTAATAACAACAGGAAATAACATACTTTAAACTATTCACAGCAGTCAACTCATAACGCTCGATATACCCAGCTTGAGCTGACGAGGGGATATTTTCAAGTGTATTAAGCCAAATGGCTTGAAACCACTTTTATTTTGTAGATGACATTATAATAAAGATGTTAGAAAAAATAGCAAAGGATGAAATGGAGGCTGTGGAGGGCTTTCAAAGTTTATATTTCAAAAATAAGGACAAAATTAGCGTTGGTTTTTCAAGTTCATAAACTCTAAAACACGAGCTAACTTAGCTCGATCTTCAGCTATAGCCCAGTTCCGGCTGAGCCTGCTTTCTTCAATATCTCTGACTAATTAAACAGTGCATTAATTGTTCGATCACCAGAAATCAATGCATTTTTGAACTTAGCTTTTTAGAAATAGGGTACCAATAAAACTGTTAAAAAGGCGGAAAAATAAAACACCACTTTAATTGATCTTTTTTATTAAATTTTTACGATTATTAATTTTTTCTATCGATAGTCTCATTAGATTAAAATTTTCTAACAAATTACTCATATGAATGCAAAAAAAACATCCAAACTTACTTTCACGAAAATTATTTTGACGATAAACACTAAAACTAGACTGATTATGCAAATGTGCTCATTTGATTATTACAGTATTAATTAAACTTTTATGGAAACGTTAACTTATGAATATTCAATTTTAGATTTGTACACTAAATTATTATTTTAATTTTACACCTTAATTATTCAAAAACGGTAAGTATAGTAAGTTTTACGTTAGAATTAGCTCGTAATCACTAGACTTCCAAAAAACTAAGCTTCAATCTATCGATTTGTCTTAAAGGCGAAAGTAGGCTAAACGAGTTCACATGAAATGAAAATTGAAACAAGATTTTTGTTTTTATTGTTGTTTCGTTGAGACACTTTCTCATTTCTTTGCGAAATTATATTTGCAATACTAATTTAAACGAATCAAGGTTTTAATTATTACATAATAATATCTATTGCATAAAAAGTTTTAGTAAATCACTGTATATAACAAAACAGTAATAATTGACTAAAAATAGTGTAATAAATGATCATTCGTTAATATGCGTATCTCATTGGTAAGTATGAAAATAAATTTCATTCATTTATCAAAATTTAAAAAAATTTAATTTAATTAATAAACGTTTCTGGGGTTAGTTTTTTGCCATATTATTATCAATACATTCATTATCACATTCGATACGATGGTCAACGGGAGGAATAGTGCGAAGGTATAACAATATCGGCCAATCGAAGAACTCTGGGTTTAATTTTCCTTTAGACGGAGGTTTCAATGGCTACGGAATTGCAGGCTTTCGCAGGCCATACGACTCTCGACCGCCAAACCAATTCCAAACGCATATTATTTCAACAAAGAAAGTTAAAAGTTCTAGAAAACGAAGTTATAATCACGAAAGAAGAGTTAAACAAAACAACGCTTATAACCAACCAAATAATCATATTCCTATTTTTAAAATAACTCCATCTGAGACGAAATACGGAACATCGAGACAACAATTGAAGTCAAATACTAATTATGAACCACCAAAACAATATATTCCTACGATCATAATAACTCCAGCGAACTCGAAATATAGCGCACAACAACCGCCACAAAATATTGCCACTAAAATAATAATTCCATCTCACAGTCTGGTTCAATATAGTGCATCAAAACCTCCACCGAAACCCGATATCGGTTACGATTTATCAAAACAAAAAATTGTCACTAAAATAATAATTCCAGCTCAGACTGAATATAGTGCGTCGAAACTAGTGCTAAATTCTAGCGTTTACGAAACACCAAAAGAAAATATACCAAATATAATAACAATTCCCACTCAACGTGAATATAGTGTACCGCAGTCACCATTCAAGCAAAACATTGTTTATGAGAGCTCAATAGAAAACAATGGTCGGAAAATAATAATTCCGACTCAACCTGAATATAATTTACCCCAACAATCATTTAAGTCAAATATTGGTTATGAGAGCTCAATAAATAGCAATGACCCGAAAATAATAATTCCGACTCAACCTGAATATAATTTACCGGAACAATCATTTAAGCCAAACATTGGTTATGAGAGCTCAATAGAAAGCAATGGTCCGAAAATAATAATTCCAGCTCAGCCTGAATATAGTGTACCGCAACAGCCATTCAAACCCATTATTGATTACGAGCCTTTGAAACAAAATATAGCTCCGAACATAATAAGCAACATTCAACCGAAATACAGTGAACCGAAACCACCAAATATTGTCAAACCACGAATTGACGATTCAGAAACAGGTATTCTATGGCAATATCAATTCATCGGTAATCCTTCGCAAGGATTTTCGTACACCAAAAACTATAAAATACCATATTATGGAAGCGTTTATGGATACGCATTGCCAAGTTTTGGGAGAAAATATGAAAGCAGACCATCAAACGAGTACAGCGACTCTCCAAAGCCCCCAAAATCTTTTAAAGCGTCAACGGGTGGTATTGTGTGGCGGTATAACAATCTCGGATATTTAAAGTACGGTTTGCCATACAAAGGGTATAAATTACCATACGATAGTAGTGTGTTTGGGTACGGTATTCCATGCGCTGGAAAAACCTATAACGATATTCGTAAAAAACCAGTGAGGAATAAATCAGTTAAGATTGCGTCAACCGATGGCGATGTATGGAAATATAATCACGTCGGTTATGAAAAGTTTGGTTTGCCTCATTCCGGTTACACAATCCCGTACGACAGTAGCGTTTTCGGTTATGGTATACCGTATTTTGATAAATCTTCGAATTATAATGCAGAACATTATGGAACGCAATACCTGAGCGCTGACAATGTTAATGATAAATATATTGGCTATAAGTCGCCGTATTATAATAATATTTACGGTTTTGGTGTACCGTTTTTCGGCAACGAAGGTGTTTGTAATGACTCTCATCAGCGATATTTGTTCGATAGGTTAGGAATATTGGTTTGTAATGATCTAAGAAGGAGATAAACTGCTTTATCATCACATTATTTTGTCGTTATGTATTAATAGTTATTTTATGTTATTTTGTATAAACTATTTAAAGTTAAACATTAATTCGAAAGAAAAAATAAATTATGCATAAATATTACTTTTGTTGTTATGTTTAATGCAAACTGAAATAACAAACATTTATATAATATGAGAGATACGGATGGCTAACGATCGAAAACTGTTGCGAAACGCGATCGACAAAAACATAAACTATAATCAGTGACACACAATACCTGTGCTCGCGCACCACCACTCGACGCTCACTTTCTTGACGCGCTCGAACACATAACGCAAAAAAATCTGAAATTTCGGGTTTAACACTAAAAGTTTCTCTATGGTTAAACTTCGCTTCAAGTTATTATAAACATTAATTGATTAAAAATAACTATTTTAAAAGTCAAATTCTTTAACCGAAAAAACAATTTCAGTTTTTCTAACGGAAAAACCGAAATTCGAAATTTGAGACCGAAATTCATAATACTCGGTTAATATATGAAATTTTTTGAAATATAATATTTAAATATTACGGTACGGTTGTTAATATATTTTTTGAAAAGTTGATATCAAATAAATTAAAAAATTAAATGCATTTAAATAACTAACATTGAAAATTATTAATCCCGTATACTTGCTAGTGGTTTGCGGATTAAAGTAGTCAATAGAAAAAATACATTAATAATAATGAATTAACATGCTTTAAATATCATAATATGTTAATAATATAAATAATTAGCAATTGGTCATTGTTTCTCCTCCTTGAATGCTGACGAAAAGATCAACCAAAGTTTTATAAATTGTTGTGGAAAAGTCTATTTTGGACACACGTTATTAGTGAAAACTGATAAGTTTTTAAAGATTTAGATTTATTAACGTTAACCGAGTTTAGATAAAAATTCAAACCGAAAACCCACCGAAATTTCCGATCCGTATTCATCAATGGTATTTATCTAAATCTATTTCATAAGTAGCTTTAAAAATAAGCAAATATACTTTTGTCACATTTAAAATATTTGTTTTTGTTTATACAAAGTTTTTAATTTCAATTAAAATAGTTTTGTTAATTATGATAAACAAATTATGAAATATAATAAAACTTCACGAAAATACATCGCATTTAATATTAACACTTCAATAATGATGAACAGTAAGTGCTGTAATAAATGGATACTTAGAAGTTTTGAAATCGTTACAAATTCACTCTCAAGTAAGGAAATTATTTTATCAATTAAAATACAATTTAAAAATATTATAAAAGCTATTTTAATTCTCTTTGAAGTATAAGCTGAAATTAACAGTCGAGAATCGTTAACAGTTGACGTTTGAATCACTTTAGTGTTAAAATCGATAACAATTTTTTAAAATTTGACATTTAGAGTTTAACATACTTTACGCAGTATTAGTTGACCGAACAGATTGTCAGTTTTACTTTACGGGTTGGAGTGCTTTCGTTAACGAACTCTCCTTCCACTTCTTTCTCTATATCTCTGTTCTGAAACATACGGTATGTTACGATTATATTAAAAATATTTATTTTTAGAGATTTATTAAATTATATTTTAAATGAATTAAAACCTGATAAATATATTTTTTATGTCAAGCTAATAATCAAAGTTTCTAAATAATCATATAAATGTGATTGCCTTCTATTGTGTCCAATTATTAAAAATTGTCAATAATTTCGGAAATTTTTTCTAAAACTTAGATCAAAATTCTAATTCCGCTTTCTTTCTCTTAAGATATCTAACTTATAGTTTTGACACTCCATGAGATGTGTTTTCCTTTATGTTTGTATGCGTAATCTATACTAAAAATTTTACGTCAGCATTAATAAAAGATATAAATTTAAGTGTTTTAAACTTTTAAATAAACCTAATAACCGTAGATTTATGTCTACTAGTAAATGAATGTTATTGTGTTATGAATTTATTGATTAATAGCAGGGTTGCAGTATGAAAATTGCGCTGCAATTTACTAATTGTGAGTAAATTGCGAAAAATACTGCATATTAAAACAATGAAAATATTATATGAATTATATTCAAATTCACAAATTTTGTTGAATTTCAGGAAATTTAGTAGTAATAAACTTAAATTACGACTTTATAATTAAAAATTAGGTCTTATTCCATTATTTTATGCATTTTTAGACATGCATTCGCAAATTGACTACTGATTTTGTAAATTGCGTAATTTGTAAAACCCTGATTAATAGAAGCCTATATATGAGTGTGTTTTGCGTTTAAATCTCGAATCTTTGAATTTTCACTTACAATATAATGCATTTTAGTTCGAATAGCGCCAAACGGAGCGGCATTTAATTTTGCCTCTTTATTGCAAAGCGGACACTCATTCGGTTTCTCGCGAATCAATATCTTATACAATAATTTACTGGCGCATGGTTTGCACAGTACATTATGTTCGCATGAAAATAAATAAGTATCAGCGATCGTATTGTTACACGCGATACAGTCTTTGCGGCCCACTTCGTAGTCCATCATCACAGCTGTCGGTATACGTTTGGGAGCACGCAATTCAACGCCAAAACCGTATGCTAACAAATCTTGAGCAAACACTTTATTCTTACCAATTTCTTTAACGCCATCGATGTCCTCTCGTTTGTTAATAAGTGTAAGTAAATATATGCCGTCATTTGCTTTAATTATTTCCGCAAATGTGCTCAGCGTTTTCACGGGATAAGGAAACCGCTGATTCCGCAACTGTTCCATGAAATCGCAAACTAATATGTTAGTAATCGTCACCAGAACTAAATGTATAAACTTGTTGTCAGCAGATGTCAATTGTGCGCACAATGACTTTAATGTTCCTTTAATGGAAACAAAGTTTTTTATATAAAGTGTTAAATATAATTAAATAGAATCGAATAATTGAATCAAACCCTGGTTTGATAGCGCGACCAACTGGTTATAGTTAGCGTTGTATGTTATAGTAAAAACAGCGTAAAGTGCGCTATACTTCACTGACATATCGAAATCTTGTTCGATAATGTGATTCAAGTGTGGCATTACATCGCTATCCAAAATACGATCAATGAGTTCTATTGGCTTATTTAATCGATCGCATAGCTGTGTCATACAGAGCCACTTAATTATATCGCAACCATATCTTCTGTAACACTGACAACAATTTAGTATATTTTTCACGCCATTCAACAAACCATTTTCTACAAATGCTTTTCTATACGCGTTTAGATTGGGTAGTATTACAGCCAGAATGGCCACTATTGGCGTGATTGTGTCTTCTTGTGGATGCTCTGAACAACTGACGCACATCTGCAGTAAATAAACTAATTTTTTGCATAAATTCTTATCCTTAACGATAGCCAGTCTCGCTTTATCAGAATTGCGTGCGAACACCATCAGTGTGTAACAGCTTTCAATTACAACTTTTTTATCTTTATGTTCAATCAATGTTTTAAGGGTTTTTAGTAACGGTTCAAGCATTTCATAATTTTTAGACCAAAGTGGGAAAAATTGTAGCAAACAAATAGTCTTGATTGACATGTCATCATTATTTTCATTTTGCGCTCTGATTTTGTAAAAAGAAAATTTTTAATTTTTATAATTTCCTTAAATTTGTTAAACTCATTCGATTACACATATAAATTAATAACACATATGATCAAAACAGTTTTTTAATTTAAAACCTATCGTAAGATTATTTATCTAATTTGTCACGCGATGAATAACTTTCTTAAAGCGTGATAATTACATGTACCGAATATATGAGAAATAAAGATATCGGTTTTAATCGCCATTTGATTATATAAATCATAATAATTTATAAGCGTTATAATAATTATTTACATAGAAAGTGATCAATCAATATATGTTCATAAACTTAATAATATATAACTTTACCTCATAACAGACTTTATAATAATTTCGATATCATTTAATATCAAATTTTTGATTGCTCTCTGTTTTCTATCGTAAGCGATAACAAAAAATATAAACGACAACAGAGCATAAATCACTTTCTGTGTCGACAGATCGGCATTACGTTCCGATAATATCTGCATTAATGTGGTAATGAGACACGCTTTTACAGCCACTTTAGCCAATTTAAAGTTTTTCGATAATCTTTCGTCGAACAGTAGTTTCAACAGTAAACATAGAGAGTAAAAACTTTTTCGTTGATCTTTGCTGCATATAAATGATTGCAAACGTGGCAGCATATCATCCCTGAACACAGCTTTCTTTACCAAATAGCGATCTTAATAGCAATTTAAATTTAAAATAAAATATAATTTTAAATACAATTATTTTGGTCTAACCATTATTCAAATACTGATTAAACTCGACCATAACCGAGGAAAGCTGATTCATGTCCAAACTGTTTAACAAATCATTAACTTTCCGTAAAGCCTTATCACGATTTGATAATTTGGGTTTGAAAATGTTAAGCCAAAATTGATTAGAGGTAACACATTCGCCAAATAGTTTATCATCATTATTACACTCAGAATTTATAATCTTCTGGTTGTGATCGCCATTTAGATCATCATCCAAAAAATTATCGCCAAATTTTTTATCCATTTTACTTCTATAAACGCTTTTAAATTGTTAGACAGTTTCGATACTAATTATGAATAATAAAAACCTTTTTTAAATCAAATAAATATTTCACAGATGTTAGTAAACTATCCGTGTATTTAATCACATTTAATTTGCTCATACGCCCAGTTTTTTTAGTGGCGTACATGTATTAACATACTGTCGAAGCGCTACTGAATTGAAGCCCTACTAACAATAAATTAATGCGCGTTAAAATATATCAATTACTTTTTTGAGAGTGAAAACCTGTGATCTGTGCAAACTATCTCTCACGGAAGTTTAAGTAACGTGAGTACTGAGAGTAACGCGATCCTCTTTATAGTATATATCAATTCTCCCTCCCCCTCTCTATCATTCTCTCTTACACTCACTCACTCACTCACTCACTCACTCACTCTCTCTCACCTCTCCTCTCATAAATATATACAATACTTCAATAATTAAATATTCTTCTTTTTCTAACAATTTTATTTAATTATGAATGTTTTGCTTCAAAAATAGATGCATTGATACAACAATATAACAGGTACAGTATTTTAAAATTATAAAACGTTATGCGGGCTAAAATAGCTATAAACGGGTAATGAAATTAAAACAAAGATTAATTGCAAGTCTAGAAATGGGGAAATGTATAGTTTAGTCAATTGATGGAAGCGAATCGACTAGTTTTTCTAGTTTAATAGAATTAATAATAAATACTTTTTAATTAATAATGAAAACTTTCTAATGATTTGCAAAAGTAAAAAGTAATACTAAATAGTAATTGAACATTTTTCTCCTAAATTAAAATTGTTTTTATATTAATTAGGGCATTGATTACCAATAAGTTGATTTAATTAAATTTTCAATATATCGCTTTAAATTTGATTATTTTTCTTCAAAAAATGATTAATTAAATTCGATCAAAAGTATGAACGAAAATTAATTTCAAAATTTCACTATTTCTTGCTATTTGTTTTTTAAACATTGAGAATAAAGAAATTTATGCATATTTTGGAAAAGAATTTAGCATTTTAACGAATCAGTTATGGTTTGTTTTAATTTTTCTAAATATTTTGTATATTATTGAATTTAAATAACTCTCTATACTAAAATTTCACGATTTGAATTTAAAAATACAAAATTAGTATTTATTGCAATTATCCTTAAATACAAAATAAATATGTAATTATATATTACAAGGAAAAGCATTTAAAAACAACATCATAATAGCAATCATCATATATATAAAATTCTAGAAAAATTTTAAGTTTTAATAATGTTATTTATTTTTTTAATTTTTTATAAGTTGCCATATATTATAACAAATGTATTATTCATCTCAAAAGTTCAATTTGTCATTTGAATTGAAATAGAATATTTTTTCATTTAAAAAAATTCACAGAAGATCAGAGGCTCAACATCGGACTCAAGGATGGAGAATCGTGTTCAGACTTAGGCTCTAACTTTAATTTAGGCTCCAGGTTCAGGTTTTCAAAAGGAGACCCATGCTTAGGCTTAGGTTCTGGCTGGAGCATCTGGAATCCGAGCCTCAAATGCAAACACATTTTAAATCCATATATAAGTAAAACAGTGCTAACAGACATCGACAGATTTAAAGTTGAGTGGATTAATGGAATGTTTTTAATTCAAAGAATGCAATTTAGTCTTAATTAAAATATACGAAATTTAGTTTATTAAATTTAATCTAACGCTATGCCAGAAAAATTGATGATTTTTTTTAATTAACGCTTAAAAATTATTAAATCATGTATAAACAATTGACTTTAAATAAAATAATTACAGTAATAAACTAGGAATCTGTAAAAGGGTTGTGTTTATAGTATTATGAGCAGCACTCGTCATAATTATTAAAGCTGCTATATTTTGGTTTATAATGGTTTATTATAGGGTTTTATTCATTAATTCAATATTTGGTTTGACTTTGTGTTTATTTTTTGAAAGATGGTTTGGTTTAATTTTAGGCAACCATTTTCAAACCAATAACTAGTTTTTAGCTAACTTTGTCCAAAGGAGCTATTGGATTTGACATGTCTGTCTGTCTGTCTGTCTGTCTGTATGTGTGTGTGCGCGCGCAGTCTTTATATTTATTAAGGGATTTTTTCTTTATATTAATTAAGGGATAGGAGTCTATTTAGATGAAGATAGGAGTCTTTTATGAAAAATATGTGCTAAAATTGAGCCAAAAATTGTCAAAGAAATGTCAAAAAATGAGCTAAAAATGGTCTAATAATGTACAAAAAGAGCTTAAAATAGTCTAAAAATGACAAATAATAAACAAAAATTGGACTGAAATTTGGTTAAAATAATATAAATGGCTATAAAACTATTAATTAATGATAAAAATAGATCAGATATTGTTTAAAATAACATTTCGAGTAAAATTATTTTGAGTTACCATCAATCAGTGCAATCTTATTCACATATATACGGTAATACTTCTGAGTGTTCGCTTAACAACAATTTATGTCATATTGACTCGACGAAAGCTAAAACACAACTGAATCAAAATTCACAATTGAAGTGCTATTTACAACAATATAATATGAAACTGAAAATTTTTTCATTTAAACAATATTTAGTAAAAGTAATAACGGCTTAAAAACAAAAATAAAATACAGTTATTCAACAATATAATAAATAAATTAAATGCTAAAAATATCTATTACACAAAAATTTCACAATAAATTTACTATTGAATTAAAATAGAATATAACACAAAGTGAGCTCATTATGTATGTGTCATACTCTTTCTTGTTTTTAAATATTTTTGATAACTATATTGTTAATGATTAATCTTTAATTTTAAATTGTCTTCATAAAAATTCAAATTTTTAAAAATATGTTTTTAATATGTTTTATTTTAGTAATTATAAATGTATTATTTAAAAATCACTTATTATGTAATATTAACATAAATTTAATATTAATGGTTTATTGGTTTGTTAATAGTTTGGTTCGGTTTTAAATGGGTTGTGCTATAGAGTTAGCGGTTTTGTTTGGTTAATATTAATGATTTATATTTTAAATTAATGATTTATTTTGGTTTTTATAAAAGTCAAACCTATAGCACCTTTAATAATTATGATTAACTTTGATATTTGAATTTTACAGTATTATATGTAACAATATTTCTCATTCTCTGTATTAAATTTTGACTTAAATATCTGTCATTTACCAAATAGCGAAATAAAAATTTTAAGAATAGCAACTTTACATAAATATTTTTACATTTGCTCAAGTTTTGAGTAAAAAGTGATTTAACACTCAATAGATTATTGATAAGTTTGGGTAATATCAATATTTTCAATAACGTTGCGCATTTAAAATAAAATTAAATGTTATACTGTCGAGAAAAATTAATTTAAAATTATTGCAAAAAAAAGTAATATCAATATCTTAAAAAAAATAATAATACTTGAATTTTCTATTGAATGGTTACAGGAAATCAATATTAAAGAGATTTTATGATTTATTTGGTTCTTACAAACTTCTAAAGTGTAAAACAACAAAAACAAATTTCTTTTGGTATTTAAAGTTTTCTTGGAAATATAGATAAAATATGTTAATGAAGCAAAAACAGTTACAACACACCAGTTTTAGAAATGCAATAAACACACAAAAAAATTAATAAAGTAAGTTATCGAGACATTTCCCTCTCACTAACCGTTAAATTAACGTGAGGGCACATACGCGGTCAAACAGATAAGTTCATCTGCGTTTTTTTGTCCGTATCTTAATTCCCTATTTATAGTCACAATCGTAAAATTCAACATATACTGATCGTAAAATATTTCAGCAGACTTGAAATTTTTACTGTTGACTCATGGCTACTAATAAAATATAAAAATAATTCTTTATTCATTGATAATAATAATAATAATAAAAATTAAACTTGTGAACCACAATCAACAAAAATTTGTTAATGCAAATTCCCCGGTAATGAAGAAAAATAATTAATTATTTTCGTTCGCTTATAATCGCAATCTCAACTTTTTCGTGATGACTTAATTTTGATAACCACTTATTTTTGGATGCATTATATTTTTGTTTTTCTGTCAAACCAGTATGACAAGCAATAGAGGCTGTAAATTAATTTTGGTTTTAGCAGAGGTAATACACTTTTTTACTGCTCTCTTGCTCTCCTGGAGATAAAAAAGCAGCAAAAAAGTTTATCGCTGCGAAGAAAAAGCATCTCATTATTTCCTCTTTTAATAATCCAGTTTTAGTAACATATGGAGAAAGAGTTACGCCAGAAGGTCTTACAGTAACACCAAAATCAGTATAAAGAAGAAAAACCGGGCATACAATAAACATATGACCGGAGTTTAACCCCATTTCAAGTATCGCTTTCCGCGAACTTTTTATTTTCTATATATATTTATATCTATCTATATATCTTTCTATGTTTGAAGTTCAAGTTTATGGTGCAGTTCTTCTTTTTAAAAAACGGGGATAGATTTCCGCATCGCTGACAATATATATAAACAGTGGCAAAATAGTGTTTTCTCTTGTGACTACAACTAGAAATTAATTTAGGGTATGATACTGTGAAAAATAGTCTGTGTTAAAGAAGTTTTACTTTAATAAATATATAAGTCTGATAACAATGATGATCTCTCAAAGTTTACTATGCATCTCAGCATTAGTATTAACAGTCAGTTTGACTGATGCAAGAAAATTGTCTCAACAGGCGATATTGCATAGAGATGTGCCAGAAGCTCGTTTCACCGAAGAGGCAAAACTCAATAATATACCTGATGAGCGGTACGCTATGAAACGAGATTATAACTGTGAGTATGAGCTTATGTGACGAACTTTGATAAGATTTTTGTTTTTTAATCAAAAATTTAATGCTCTGAAATTCGTAAGTTTTTGTAATTGCGTAATCGTTACAGAAATAGTTGGTAAATTAAATTATGATAATATTTTATTGGTTTATGGTAAAATAAAATCGAGTTATGCTTGCAATCTATTTACACAAATTATTTGTTTCTATACGAGCATAAATGAAACATAAATTAATTAAGTTTTAATTACATATTTGTTTATAAGCTTTGCAACTAAACGTTTTAACTATACATAATAATTTTTTGTTTGAACTTAATAGTATTGTTTAAAAAATATTTGCTCAAAACTGATTTATAAATTAATAAAAACCAAATATATTTAACATAACATATTTAAATTAATTTCTTTTTCAATCTTTTTGATAATTACAAATATTTTAGCGTTCGGCAGAAAAATCAAATCGGATGAAACAATCGGAAGCCAAAGAGTGAACTCGAATGGTATTGTAGGCGTTATAAGCAAAACTAGTTGTAATAATAACACGTCCACCGCTGATGATGCTGTTATTGGCAATAAAAAGTGATAATAAAACTTTTAACGCTCACATACGCATGATTTATAATTATTTAATCTCAAATTTATTTATTACCATATATTTATAAACTCTATTTATAAATCAATATTTTATTTCAAAGTAATGTTAATTTTATATTTTAAAACAATAAAAAATTTGTATAATTCTAATAAAGTTTTAATAGAATTAGTATATAGTTTTCTATATATTTGAGATAAACTGTCATTTAATTTTTATATATAAAAACTTTTTAAGATAGTATTTTTATTTTTATTATTATTATTATCTGGAGCTTTCGGAGAACACTCTTTCCATTATCAACAAATTTTTAACTGATTTCGCATACATTGGCAATTAAATACAAATTTGTACAAAACAAAAGTTTCAAATGCCTGAATGAAAAAATATATTTAAATACTGACGCTTTACAATAACATTAAACGTACAAAGTTTACAAAGTTTATATATATACGTTTAATACGTTTGTATTTATATATATATATTCAGTACGTATATATAATTATTCGTATAAAACATTTGAAAACTTTTACAAATTTAGTAATTAATTTCTAATGTATGCGAAATCAGTTAAAATTTGCTGATCATTGAAAGAGTGCTCTCCGAAAGCTCCAAATAATAATAATAATACTGTCTTAAAAAGACGTTTAAAGATAACTTTTAAAAAATTTATTAACGCGTGTCGATAAGTAACTTTCGATAACTTTTTTTCCACTTATTTTATACTTATCATATCAATACATAACACTAATTTAAGTTCTCTGCAAATGACGTCATATAATTGAAAAAATATAAACCAATCCTGATTGCTCTTTGTTAAGATGAATTGGTTAAATTAATGATAAAATGCATTTCTTAGTTAATATAAAGATAAGTTACTCTTTTCAATAAATTCCAAATAATAATTGAAAGAAATGGAAAAATAATAAAATCAAACTTTTTCACAAACAAGTGAACGAATGGCTAGTTTTCCTGAACCGAACAATAACGATGTGGTGCTTCTGCAACCTATAAATAATCAACAAAATTTTAATGACCAGATGTTTAAAGACGACACAATAGAGTACGGACCAAAAATACGCTCAAATTGTAAAAAATGTGGCGATTGCTGTTTGGGTTGTGTGGCGTGTATGGGAGAGTGTTTCGTCGAAACCTTTTGTGAAGTCTTATTGTCATTTTTATTCTGCGGTTGTGATTAAATCCAATTTATTTGTAATTATTCGATAAACGTAAAGAAAATTGTTGGATTGATTTTCGTTATTGTTTAATCAATAAAATAGAACTAAAGTTTGTTTATATGAAAAAATTTTTTATATGTTAACCTTTTCAAAATTATAATGAAAAAGGTTGAAACAAAACAAGAAAATTGTATTTTTTTGCAGGAATAATTCAATTTTAATGGGAATTTAATGAAAAGTTTACTTTAATTTATAAAAATATCAATTTATTAAATTAAAAGTTTACACGCACTTCTCATATATGTCTCATACTAGACTTGGAAACGGGCACCCGATTTTCCGGGCCCCCGCGGGCCCCCGGTGTATAAAGCCGGGTTCGGGCCTAAATAGGAAAACTACCGGGCCGGACCGGGCTTTGATATTTATAAAACTTTGATATTTTACTCTATTCTCTATACAAGCTTAGCATCAGAACGAAATTTTAGTTATGCAAATTTAACTTTAACTGATAAAGGAACACTATTAAAGCTAGATAAAGTTGATAAAGTTTTGTATTTACGTTCAGAGTATGAAAATATTAAATGAAACAAAGATTGATTAAAAAATATTTACTAAATTTATTGGGCAGGGCCGGGCTTCATATTTTAATCAAAAATCGGGCCGAGCCCGGGCCTGATTAATTCAACAATTTCCAACTCTATCTCATACAATGAAACATAATTTCACTTCAAAGTGATCTAAAAATATAGGTTTGAATTAGAGTATGTAACGGGCCCCCGACACATTTTGACGTGCTTTGTCGGGCTCGGGCCTTAAATTTTTTATGATTACATAGTCTAGTTTGAATAATAACTAAGGATAGTGTTTTCGGGACTAAAAGTGTATAAAACGGGAGGGAACCAGGAACAAAAAATGTATTAAAACCGGGAATAGTTTCGTGAAAATTTTTGTTAAAGTTATATTAAGAAATTACAGAAATTAGTCGAGTTGTATAAAATGAGAAATTTTTAGATTAGATTCTATAAATAGTTGTCTTTTATCTTATTATATAAGGTGTTGATTATATTGAAGAATGAAATAATAAGATTTTAAATAAATTGAATATTATGATATATAGTATTTGTTGGAGTCCGACAATTTTTATTGGGCTGGGTCGAGTCGGGCTTTAAGATTGCTAAATAATCGGGCTAGGACAGGGCCTAAAATCAAACAATTGGGCTTCAGTCGGGCTCAGTTCTTAAAATTTTAACAATATAAAAGTCTAATTAATTCCTTTATATTCATTAACCAGTTTATAGCTATTATAATCAGTATAATATTTTCTATTATTTGGTATAAACGTTATTGTTTTATTATTGCACACCCTTTAAATTTTTTGCGCAACAATAAATACTCTGTATTATTTATAAAACTCTGTAGTATTAGTTATTAGAAGTAAAAATAGTTTATTTTAGTCTTTTAGGAGAATGTAACAGAGAAACTCAGGTAAAGCTATCAATAAATAATAAGGATAATAATAACAGTTAATATTTCTCATATGTTGAGATTTCGCGATCATAAGCTTATCATTAAGATGTCAGTACTTTACTCAACTATTTTAATTTATGACACTCGCATATAATCCATAGTTTTCAAACTTTATTTTTATCTCGTTTCCTCCGTGAATATACAAACACTTACATACGTAATAACACATATCTACAGTTAAACGTTAAACATTAACGCCCATCACAATGCACTTTTATAGTTAAATGGATAAACTAAAGTAAAGTGAATTTACCTCTACAGAGATAATTAGTAAATAAATTGCGATTGCAGGCAACAGTAGAAATAGTTAATCCTATTTTCGAAATTGCTATTACGGTTTGACACACCGGATCAATACTCAAACAAAAAAGATCTGTTGCTCTGTGATGTAACCATGAAAATGTAAATAATATAAGCGCTATTTTTTTCGTTTTTTTGTTTCATATTCATAGACCTGTTTGTTAGCATTCCTTTTGAATAACGTGTGCGAATACATTGTGAAGTTTGATTGCCTGTGTCTATGAACGGTTTAGATTGTATTTCGTTAGATTTCCAACATAACTGGTAAAGTTTTGCATTGTTTTAAATGTCTGAACCGATAAACAACGACGATGTTGTTAGTGAACAGCCGAACAACAAAAAACACGAATCCGTAGACAAAAATGTGCAATATGTCAACAATCAGCCAACAACGATGACAAATACTAGTTCTAGCAGTGGATTCTATTGTTGCTATTGTGACGATTCGTCCTGCGATTGGTTAACGTGGTTATTGTGTTGCCACACATTTCGTCATAACGATGCCGGTAACTGTTGCGACTGTTTTCAGTGCGACAACTGTTGCGACTGTGACTGCGGTGGTTGTGATTGCGATTGCGGTGGATGTGACTGTGGATCGTGTGACTGCGGTTCATGCGATTGCGGCAGTTGTTAATGTAAAAAACTTTCTTACCTTAAAATAGCGCAATAAAATCAAATATATTATTATACTTTAATTTATAATTTATAACTTTTATTTAAGATTATTTTTTGTAAATATTAAATTTTATTTTATTTATTTTATATCAGTTTTAAATTGGGATTTTTTCGCAACTATTTTTTATAAGCATTCAATATTATAAATAAATAAAATGCATAAAAATATCATATGAAGTTCATAAACGCCCAAAATGTGCTGTTTATTAATTAGTAATTACCATACTGTTTATCAATCTTTTCAAAACATATTTATTCAGGATTTTACTATAGAAGTTGACATATAAAATTTATTTCTTACTTAATTATACATTTAAAAAGTTTTAAAGAAATACCTTTAATCATAATATTTATGAATGTTTTATCCAAGAATTCTCAAATTGCTAAAAGTTTTACTGTTATTTAATAGAAATATTTCAATAGAAATGACTACATTGACACACATTTACCTTGTTTTTGCCAATTTTTGTAAAATTTTTTATTATTCACGATTTAGAAAAGTGTAATAATCCTCATGTACTCTGTATTCAAAAAAAATTACTAACGTTATTCCCTTCATTTAAGAAATGTTCGCGATTTTTGCATACTTTCTTATATGTAAAATTCCAAATGTGCACTTTTCACGGGAAAAATAATTCTTTAGTTTTCTCACACTTAAGAAAAAGGATTACATTTTTCATTTAAATATAATTTTTTAAAAATTTAATTAACATAATCTTAGTTACGGTAACAAATAACATAAAACATGCGGCTTATGAAATGCAAAATAAACATTTGCGATAATTTATTCCAAGGTTTATAAAAATTATTTCCACAGAACCATTTCGTATTTATAAACAAGATTAGGGTGTATTTTATATATCAATAAAACATGAAAATTATTGTTTCATAATCTAATTTATTTTATCACTTATTTTTTGTGATGCGATAAAATCAATGTTTAAAGGCAGTAATATTTTATACAATAAAAATAACAATATTTTCATTCACCTCTTTAATGCCGACTCGAGTATAAATAATGAATTCATTGGGCAAAAGTGATTTTACCGAATCTAATTTTGACGAGATTTTGAATATCGATAAAATTTCGGTGAAAGTGTTGCCCGAAAGGAAAGGCATTATACTTAAACACTTCGAGTACGAGATTCATAGCGAGGTATTAAAATAGTTACAGTAAAATCTATAATGTTATAATCAAAATTTAATATTAAAATGTTATAATCGCATTGTTATAATCAAAGTCAAACTTTAATATTAAAAACATTATATTTGTGTTCTTCGCGTTATCTATTCCTTACGTGCACTTATTTTATTGTTTATCCTAATATTCATGTTTAACATTTTATCTGTAGTTGTTGAACGCGATTCACTTACTTTTTAGGTATTATTTAAATATAGTAAACCAAATTATTTAAATATGCTAAACAATTAATTAATTGATAAAACTTAAGGATATTTTAAAGTGAAATGAATGGTCTATTTTAGCGCTACAAATGTGATGTTCGCAGACGTTTTAGCGATTTTGTTACTCTCAATCGCTTGCTGTTATTACGATTTCCGTTTCGTCTCATACCAGCGCTTCCACCGAAAAAACTTGTCGGAAATGGTATTCTAATTTTGAATTCCATTATTAATAGTTGTATACATATATACTTTTATTTATATTTTACTCAACTCTATTTAAGGCGATCACACTTTCTTAGAAGATCGACGCAAAAAACTGGAAAGATTTCTGAATTTACTTGCGAGACATCCAGTTATATGTTTGGATCAATTGCTTCGATTTTTTCTCACTGAATTAAATGATGTAATACAACATAAGCGCTTATTCATAATTTATTTCAATTAAATGAATCCATTTTGCTTTAGGACTTTCAGAGTAAAATGAAGATCAAATTCTCGCCATCAGTCGAAGAATTTTACTTAAATGACGCGTCGAATACCGTTAATTTAAAAACGATGGATATGTCAAAGTATCCACTCGTGAAAGAACAGCTCAAACTTCTGCAACAATCACTGATGCGATTGATTAAAACTGTTTCGAAAATAGTCGAATGCAATCAGAATAGCGTTATCCATACATTAGACTTTGGAAAAGAAGCGAATTCTCTAATAACACAGGAAGATAGTCTAATATCGCGATGCTTTCAAAATAATAATCAAAAAGCAGACGAGAGTTTGTTTTTAAAGTTTATATCAATCGCGGAAGAGTTAAAAACCGAAATCAATTTGGAAGATACCAACGTTTTAGAGCTGCTAAACAGTTATATGGATTTATTAGATGCTTATAAGGTATATATATATACCGTTACTTAGAGTGGTCTTAGAAACTGATTTCTTCTGTTATCATAGGATTTGTGTAATCGCTATGAGAATGATTTACGCAAGCATTCAAAGGAAACGAGTAATAAAATAAAGAATGTGGACATTACTGTGGAAGAACTCGAAGAACTGGAGAGAAAGAGTCATTTCGCTTTGCATTGTTTGCTGAGCGAAGCGATGCTTATTAAGCATTATTCGGCTATTGTTCCGTTGATTATTAATCAAATGGCTAGTATTAAAAGCAATTCTTGTTCACATTTAGCGCAGTTATTTGCAGCTATTAAGTTGTGAATACTGATCATTCTTTTGTAAAGTGATTACACATCTAATTGTTATTAATGTTATCAAATTAGAATTGTACGTGAATTTTTTGTTTTAACACTTAAACGATAAACTTGAATCAAACTACGCTATGATTAAACAAATTTATGTTTACAGCGCCACACATAAGCGTTTTTTCGCGAAATCGTTTAAACGAGAGTTTAAAAGCTTTACGATATAATTAATATGCATAGTATTTTGCACATATTAACTATATATTTATTGAAATACTATAAATTAAAATTTATACGTTCAAAAAACGAAAATATACAGTAATTTTATTTTTTCAGTAATGTATAAACTTTTTAATGGTAAGAAACAATACCAATACAATAAATATAACCATTGTGCAAACGTAGATCAAGAATTGTGCCAAATTCCTGAATATAGAACCAGGCCTTTCTGTTGGTTCGGGTGTAGGCATCACAACCGTATAACCGGGAGTATTAGTAATTCGTGAATAATTTTCGCACGATTTACTATTGTAAGTGTAATTCTTGCATAGAAACAGTTCCATCTGTTCCACGGTTCCCATCAAGTAATCGCTATACGCCTTCGAATCGTACGCATTGCAAACAAGGCTAATATGAGTGATCGTGCAGTTGATGTTTAACCACATTTCGCAGCAAATATCGTTCACCGGTGTATTATCATCAAAATTGGCAAAATTGCAGATTTGGTCAAACAGATCGTAGTGTTCGTTGAAATTTTGTTGACACGACTGCCAATTTTTAATTGCATTACTTATATCGAATATTATCAGTTTTTTTGATAGTTGTTTGTCTATTATCTGTAGATATTTATTGCCGATTTCTGATGATTCACACGCAGCAACAAATATAAATAGAAATAAGTACCAAATTTTAGTCATACTTTCTTTAAATTGAAAAAGTCTTGCTAAACTACAATAATTAATTATATATTATGCCAGTTATATGACTGCAATGTCGCACTGAATAATATGGTAATAATAAAGATAAGGATTCTCACAGTTTTTATTGCAATCATAACTCGATTTGAAACAATGATAAGTTTAATGGATTTTTATTTCTTTGCTGAAATATGATGGTAAGTATTATTTATATTTTCAATAATACAAAGGTGTGGCAGAAAAGCTTAAATCTCTAATAAAAACCATGAAATAGAATTTATATCTAATCTTTAATAGTATTTAAAATATTAAACGCGATCTTTAATGAAAATAATCTACTTTTTACTAAATTACTAATTAATTAATTAAAATAGAATAATATATAGCAACAGTATTTTATATTGTCATGTTTATGGTTAAATTTAATAAATTTGAATATAACCACAATGAAAAAAAAACATTTTTGATTATTTATTTTTAAATTTACTTTTACTTTTAGTTCTTCCATAAAATCTCATATGTATTGCGTTTACTCGATAAGAATACATAACAGACCAAAAATTTACTATATCTTATATTTCATTATATTTTGTGTCAAAAGTTTATGAAAACATACACATTAAGTGTATCATTAAAAGTTAGCGAATTATAATTTTTAATGAAATGTTTGCTAATAATTTTAGCCTCGTTTTTATAAATAAACGCTTAAAACGGACTAAAAGCCAATAATTATAACAAATTTATTGGCATTTTATTACATTTCAGCGTTATTTAGTTTGAATCAGTTTAAACAGAAAACAACTTAAGGATAATTCAAAAGGAAATATTTACAAAAAGTTTGATAACAAAAATTAAGAAAATAAGTGTTCATTCATGTTGTAGATATATCGTAGAAGCTATGGGTTCAGAAAGAGAGGAAAATTGAAGGAAAATGAAGATAAATAACATTAATTGCTAATTTTAATTGTATTTGAAATAATTAATTAAAAATTGTTTGATTCATTAATTACAATTTAATGAACCCAAACGAGTATTAACGACAATAAATTCTTTAATAATTATTAAGACAATTCCTTCTCTTAATAATTATTTTTAAGCAATAATTTAAAATTTGATTTTAAAATAAGGTTACATTTAATATTCTATTTTAAATGATATTTTATTCAATTAAATGCGAATCGTTCTCCAGTCTGAAAATCTGTTGAAATATGCGGAATGGTTTGAAGATTGCGTGGAACATTGATTCGCGCATATTCCGAATAATCAATCTTTTT
>JAQGAW010000867.1:0-23353 GCA_034698025.1 Phthiracarus crinitus
ATAATCATTGAAAGTCATAATTACGATTCATTCGACTTGTCTCACATTCAATATAAAGCCATTGATAAAGTTTCCTGCAAAGGATACGAAACACTAGTGTCTGGCGAGATATAATAAATACACTGAAATTGTGTATTAATTGTTGTTTAAAATAAAGTTATATATATAAATTTATTATTGTTTAGAATAAATATTATTTTAAATATAATAAAACATATTTTGGAATCATTTAAATTTTTCAAAAATCAATCAGACTTAACAGTTCATAATACGTGACGTATGCATTTGCTATTGAAAATACATTAGTAAAGACAACAAAATTCGGGGTAAAAAACAAGCAAATTCAGGAGGTATTCGGGGCATAAAAAAGAGCATTTTCGGGGAAAATTCTTGCTATGTATAAGTTATATTTATAACTATATTTAACAAAATTATGATATTTCAAACCTTTTTTTAAAAAAATTTGTTGTTCCTTGAATAGTGGACCTTTAAAAACTCTTCGGATTTGAAAGATAATATTTTTGAACTTATGAGTAAAAAGTTAGGGGTCTCAAAAACACACCGGATTTGAAGGGAAAATTTTAAATTTTGATCATTTCGGGCTTTTCGGGGTAATCGGGCAAAAAGTGCAAATTCGGGTGATTCGGGCAAAACATATTGTGTTTTATTTACTTAATTTATCATATGATCTGTATTTTTAAGTTTTCCCGGAAGATAATATATACTATCGCGATTCGGGCGAACCCGAATTCTGTTGTCCTTATACATTAGATATGCATACGTCACAGTCAAGTTTTAAAATGCTCTATCGGTAGAATGCAATCATACGATTTGAACGATTATTCAAGCTTTTAAATCTATTATTAGTAATAAATCAAACTGTTTTTAAGAAACAATTGAATTCCTTATAAATATAAAGCTACGAACATGCGAACGGACCGACAAAACTCCAAATATGGTCAAATCTATAATCTCGAGTTTTCTATAAATATAGCTAAAAATTTTTTGTCATATTAATTGTTATATTTAATTTTGAATGTTTTATATGCAAACAAACCGAATGAGACATTCATTTATTTATTAAAATTATTTTATTATTTAAAACTATTTATTACAATATTTAACATGAGATAAATGTTACTAATTTTAAACCAAATCTTACTATAATTTATTAATGAATTTAACATTTATTAATGTTTTAGTATCAAAATATTCTAATCATAAATGTATTTATAAGTGTATTTTTGTGATTTAAATCTATTATTACATGGAATTTATAGAATATTAATAAACACTAATTTATTTTGAGTTTTCTATTATCAATTTTTTTATGAATTATTTTTAAAAAATTCGATTAATTCGTTAACAAATTGAATATTCGTTTCATTTAAATATGTTTTGTAACTTCCATTCAAAACATTTAATAATTCGACAAAACCTCGAGATTTTTTCTGTTTCTCAACTGTTTTGGCATTTTCTGATTGTATTTCGTTTCCATACTGTTCTAATAGTTTAGCCAATCTTTCCACCATATTATTGGTCATATTCTCTAAAGCTTTGCTCACGAATTGTGGCTCACATATTGAATACCGATAATACAAAGTAATGAATCGAATTGTTTCGCATTCAATCGTAAACATATTTGTTTCGTAACTGATAAGTAAATCGATTAGAATAGTAAACCATGGATCACGTATGATATGATTAAATAAAATGGAATTGTTTTTCCAAAGATACTGAAATATTTGATCCCAACAGTCAACGGTTACAGCGTTTGTCGATATTTGTTTCGATTTTGACATCGAATTTTGCAAACCTATAACTAGTTTTTGCATTTGAATGTCTGGATTGCTTCGAACAATTTTGGTCACTTGTTTGTTAGTCTTTGCATTGATTACGATCGACGATCGATAATTATCGCCGATTCCGGTACTAAAAACCGATTTCCCTTCAAAACACTTGAATAGTAATAAAATCGCGCTTTTGTTAATATCTATTGAATCGCAAAGCAACCAATCGATCAGAGTATTTGAGTCCAAACTATCAATTCTGTAATGAATTAAACGTTCTTCTTGTCTATATTTTATCAAAATCGCCAATATATACACCGATCTCTCTTTAAGTTTAATGTTATGGTTAATAAACGTATTGGTTTTCTCATAATTTTTGGTCGCGTATTTTAATGCAACAAATATGGGTTTAAATGTATCGAAAATAATATTGGATAATCGAGATCCGTTATAATCAGAAAACGAGTGAAAACATTGCCTTAAATGCCAGAATATAGCATTAGCGACCGATTCGTCCGATTCTGCGTCCATAAAGCGACACAAACAATGATTGAGCATTTCTAATGAATTGTCGTTTTTCGACAAATCGTATTTGCTATCATTTAAATCGTTAATAAACAGCGATGCACGCAATTTGCATAACAATTCTATTAAGTTTGTGAATTCTGTTCCAAAGAAGTTGTTTTCATTATAATTTCCATTGATTGCTATTTCACAAATCGCGTCAAACAGTTTTTTAACCGCATTAATGCGAAATTGTTGCAAATGCGTAAGAGTTTTGGCCGAATCAATAAACGAATCGATATTACTAACGAGAAGTTGGGAAACAATCTCAAAGCACTCATTACTCTGGTATATCACATCCATTAAAGTTTGTAACGCGTGATCCATTTTCGCCATTACACCAATAAATTGAAATATACACTCATCTTGATATAAAGGAGCGCATGTCATAAATGTTTTCAAAGCGAAATGACCAAAGAAACTACGATTTGCTGCCGATTTAAATGACCATTTAAGCATTCGAATATCGTTCGTATATATTCGAGACAAGCATTCATCTGACTTATCAGCCAAGTATTGAAACAAATTTGGAATATAATTATTGCTCATTTGTTCAGACATTTGTTGGTCACTTTTCAACGCAGAGATCAAAAACAATATGTGTTTAATAGTAGCCAAACCACAATCATTCCATTGCTCTTCTACTATGGTTTGTATCGCGCAATTGATTACATCCAGCAATTCTCTATCGATTTGATAACTTTTATCGTACATTAAACAATAATAGCATATCGCGAATAACGAGAAGCAAAATTTCGAGTATTTTTCAACGATTCCATACGATATCCAATACTTTATAATTTCAGAAATCGAATTCATGTCAACATTTATCGCTTCGAATCCTTCTGCCAATTGTTCGTGAGTTATATTGATAACTGAATTCTCATTTTCGTTTTCCATAAATATTATAATGATTGGCAACACATTTGAAATTTGTTTGCGAAAAGTTTTAATTTCTCGATAATTAGCGTCATTCCAATAAATATAATGAAAATTATTCAATTCCCACAAAAACGTTATGATTCCGTTCATTAGAATTTTACCTCCGAATGACATCAGGTATTCATTGATGTTTAGCCGTTCGTTAAATATAAACGATAGAAAACTGCAAAGATTTGAGATCAGTCTGAGATTTGTGGTTTGATATTTGAGATTTGAGGTCATATTTAAACTCCGATAAGAATAATCGAATAGTTTAATGGTGTGTTTAAAAATCTTTTCAACATTTGTTAAACAAAATTTGATGATATTTTCAAATTTTTCGATAAATGAATTCAATATTGCATTATTATCATTGGTTTCTGCATTTGTTTCATTTGTTTCATTCATTTCATCGTCAATTTCAAAATTTTGCACATTTGACGTGTTTTTCAAACTTAATAGCAGCGATGTCTGACAATTGTCTTTATTTTCATAAAATTCTTTGATCACAATTAACGTAATATTCATCAATTCAATCGCAGAATTAAATCGTTCCAAAACATTGAAATTAAATTCCGAATCAAATTCACTGCTCATAACAAAATTGTCGATTTCTTGATTAATTTCGATCGCTTTTCTCAAAAACTTAAAAAGAGTATCCGCAGGAAAATGGATCGGAATTCGATAAAATTGGAATAACTTGAGCGACAGATTAACCGCATCCGTATATAATTCATATTTCGGTAATAGTTTCTCGATTAACTCGAATGTATTGAAGTAATGAAATTGATTCATTTTATTGGTTTGCGAGTAAGTATTTAACAGAAAGCTATACGAACGCAACGCAATGCGACACAGATTTGAGTCATTCTTTTCGATTGACATTTGAATAGTTTTATTGAAACCATCGACGATAAACGACGAGTGGTGTGTTGTAGTGAAATGTGTGCTTCGACTAACAATTAAATCAATGCTAAGCAACAGATTTTGGGATAGATTTTTGTCCACAGATGATGACAACGTGTCAAACATTTTATCCACAATTCCATTATTAACGATATTATTAGCGAATTGGTTAATCAATTTCATGTGATTACCAGTTTGATTGTTATCACTTGATTCCAGTATTTTACAAATCCATTGACAAAATCCGATAAGAATACCATTATCTTTAATTAATAATGTTTTTAACAGCGAACATGAATCCAAAATAATTGAAACAATTGCTTCGTTATATTGGAATTTATTCAATAATAGCAAAGCATTGAGAATAAGAAGATTATTATCCGTAATAAACGCCATAAAACACATGTTAATAGTATTTCGATGGAAATCTTGTTCGAACCAAAACAAATCATTTAATTGCGATGTTTTATATATTTGTACGAATATACGTAAAATCGTTGATTTTATCTCATAATCTTCCGATCTTTTATAGTTAATGGTTAAGAATCTCGTGAATTCGCAATCTTTACTCAATATATGATCGATTGATCGTTCAATGATGTCTATAGCGCTGCAAACGAACGCCAATGTTGTGTAACTGATTGTGTTTGAGTCGATTATATGCGAAATTGTTTGCTCGAATATCATTCGATTTACATCTTTAGGAATCGATTGACTCATCAAAATCAGAATTATATTTGAGGCCAATTCTGATATTTCACGATTCGTGTTGAATATGAACGCATAAATACTGTTGAAATGATCGTCGTTTGCTATCATTTGCGATAAAATGGTTTGCGATCCGTATTTCAATCGCGAATATATTGAACTGAGAATATATTTCTTATTATAATTTGTCTGATTTTCATCCGACAATTGATTGAGAGAACACATCACGCACTCAACGCTACCATTACTGTTCTCATCGATTATCTTCCATCGAGAATCACAACCGCAATGGCAATCCAATGCAGACATTATTCTATGATATCATATAACGCTTGAATCGAATATTCTTTGTTTGATTAAAATCTTATCTTATCTTATTTGGTTATGTTATGAATACCATTATTAAACTAATGATCGAATGATCGAATGATATGACACATCAAATAGTGTTTATAATGTTATGTTAATGTTAATTCGATTATGTGATCATTTAATTCGAATTTATTCAAATATACGAATTGTCATGTTTTAAATCAAAGCGCTTATGCTTTCAGTGTGTCTGTCTCTATGACAACACCATAAACATTCCAATCATAATATAATACGCAATATTGAAATATTCCCTTTAAATGCTTGGTTTTGGCGGCAAATGTATTGCACTCACGAAACTCATATGATATGACGAGTTTAACTGCAAATAATCTGTACAGTTGTGTCGCAATAGTATTAACCATTTGTTGATATACGATATATCATACTTAAAACAAGATGTGTTCAACAAATCCATACTCGTTTCCATACACGCCATACGACATTCAAATCTCATTAATGCGCGCAATCGATGACGTGCTGTCGAATCGGAAAATAGGTTTACTCGAGAGTCCGACCGGAACTGGGAAGTCATTGAGCATTATTTGTTCATCGATTTCGTGGTTAAGGCATCATAATATGAGTGATGTCTCGCATCTCAACCAACAGTTAACGATACTTAACCAACAAATTAAAGATATCGATAAACAGATTGAACTTTCGAAAGATTGGATATCATTGCAAACCGAGAAGACATCGCTTTGTCAGCGAAGAGAAAGTTTGATTAAATGTTTAAATGCTTACGATGTCTATAATAAACGAAATGATGGCTTGAAATCTAATAAATTGAGAGCAATTCATAGAAAACAGTTTGTTTCGCGTAAACCGCAGCAAAAAAAGCTTAAAACTGATACAGATTTGGTTTCGAGTGATACAGAAATTGTGGACAATATTGTAGTCGATTATTGCAGTGATGATGACTCGCATGAACTCAACGAAGATTGTGATGAGAATGAACACAGTTTAGTGACACCAAAAATTATTTATTGCAGTCGTACTCATTCACAACTTTCACAATTTGTGGGCGAAATTAAGAAGACGTCGTTTTCGCGATGCGATACTCCGTTGCGTTTGGTGTCGTTGGGCTCAAGAAATAGTTTATGCATTAATGCTTCGGTGGTTAAGTTAAATAATAATAATTTGATTAATGAGAAGTGCTTAGAATTGCAAAATAGTGCGCATAAGTGCGAAATGCGAAAACAAGTGTTAATGAAAGAGTTTAGAGATGACGTTCTCTCTGATGTGCATGACATCGAAGATCTCGTCAAGTCTGGAAAACAGCTCAAATCATGTCCATATTACAGGTAAATCTAAATTATTTTTAATATTATTAATGTTTTCACTAAAGCTTCCGGCGGTTCCAACTTTTTCAAATCGCCAAATCTATTTAGAAATCCAAATAGAAACCCAAACCGTCGGGATTTTTCAGGTTAAATCTGCGGTTTAAAATGCCAAACCGTAAAGTATTTTAGCAATCACTAAAGATCATTGTTTATACCACTTTTTCTTATTAGATATATATATTTGTTAATAAATTTTTAAATATTATGCTTTTTAATTATTCATATCAATTTTAATAAATTTTATAAAGGCTTAGTGTAGAAATATCGTATATAATTTTAATTAGCGGTTTAACCGCGGTTTTTTCTTAAAAATTTTAACTTCCAAAAACCGCAAAAATTTATAAAATTGAACCGCACCGTCAAAAAAACCTCGATTTAACCGCACCGCCGGAAACTTTAGTTTTAACTATTCGTGAGTAAATTATAAATTTTTGGAAAAATTGGTTCATAAAGTGTGTAACGATTGGAATATGTTTCGATTTCTCATTCGATGCACTTTTATTGCTTATCGATATATTATACTTTAATTTGAGCATTAATCGAATCAGTTTAATATATTGAGTTAAATTTATTTGTGATACCATAGCACTAGATTAGCGATACCTGAAGCAGAATTAATTATTCTTCCGTACAATATTTTACTACACTCTGGTACGAGAAAATCGTATGGAATACCTCTTAAGAATAATATCGTTATCATCGATGAGGCGCACAATCTTTTAGAAACCATTAATAATATTCATTGCATAGAAATTAAAGGTTCAGATATTATTGATACGCACACACAACTCAACCATTACCTCCAAAAGTATTATTCGAGACTGAATGCGAAAAATTTGATGTATATTAAACAAATTATATTTATTTTGAATGAATTTATCAAACATTTAAAATGCCAAAACAATGAGAAATTCTCTAATAATGTTTACGAGAGATTAAGCTTTTTAATTGAATTGGGAATCGAAAATTTCAATCTGATTAAAATTATCGAGTATTGCGATAAAAGTCAAATCGCGAGGAAATTGCATGGTTTTTCGGAATTACGGCAAAAAACTCAAGTTAATATCGCACCAAAAACTGAATCAAAAATAAACACAGGAACAAATGCTTTTTTAGCTAAACTCAAATCAAAACACATGTCAACCCCAGTAAACACGGATGCATTCAATTCTAGTATAGACGACATTAATTTAGTACCAAAAGGCTCGTCATTGTATGTGATCAAAGAATTTCTTCTCTCACTCGTCAGCCCATTGGCAGCCGGAAGAGTAATAGTTAGTAGGGATAGTAATTCGATTCGAAACGCTTCTATTAAGTATGTTTTACTTAATCCTGGCGCACATTTTAAAGTTAGTAATCGAAACTTACAAAACATATATTCTATTAATTTTAATTAACGAAATAAAATTGTGAACATTTAGGATATTGTGGATGAATGTAGAGCTGTAATACTCGCTGGCGGAACAATGCAACCGATTTCTCAATATATCGATCATTTACTCACTCCATTAGGTATTCAAAAGGAAAGGATTCACATATTTTCTTGCGGACACGTGATTCCAGACTCGAATTTGTTGACTGTGGCTCTTAGTGTTGGGCCAAATGGAACTGCGCTTAACTATACGTATCAAAATCGTAATAATAAAGCATTAATAGATGAAACTGGAAGAACCATTTCCAATATATGTACTATTATTCCTGGAGGCGTTGTCTGCTTTTTCTCGTCATACGATTATGAAGAGCTTTTATTTAGTTTTTGGAGTAAGTCTGGAATTTTAAAGAATATCGAAAGTAAGGGAAAACGTGTATTTCGAGAGCCAAAAAAAGCAAATGATGTTCAGTCAACTTTAGGGGAATATTCGCGTTGTGTTCGCGCTTCCAATAAAGGAGCGCTACTTTTCTGCGTTATCGGAGGCAAAATGAGTGAAGGAATTAATTTTAGTGATGATTTGGGTCGTTGTGTTGTTGTGATTGGTGTCCCATATCCTAATAAAAGTTCGTTAGAATTACAAGAGAAAATAAAATATCTCGATAGTCTAATTAAAGATTCAGGAAAGGCATGTATTGCTCACTTTTATCTCAAATAAGTGATTATATTTTTAACGGTAACATAAAACTTTTACTATATTTATAGGTTTATTACGAAAATCTTTGTATGACTGCTGTGAATCAATCAATTGGTAGAGCAATAAGACATAAAGATGATTATGCGGTGATTGTATTACTTGATGATCGATACACAAAAAATCAGAATATTAAAGACGGTTTACCCAAATGGATAAATTCAAGATTAATTTGTTTCAATCAATTTTCGCAGGCATTTTCATCCGTTAGAAAATTCTTCTCCAATTTTAATGATAAATAATATGCCAAAATAAGATTTTAAATAACAATGTTTTTATTGGAACAAATATTTATAAATTAAGACTTTTTGTGTTTTCCCATTTTAATGAATACCCTTTTCTTGGTTTGCTGTTGCTTTATATGTCGATTTGCATTAATCTTTTCCATTTCTTTCTTGTGTTTGTTGACGCGTATAATCATAGCTTCTCTTTCTTTCCTCTTTTTCTCTCTATACGACGCTCTAATCATTTTAATCAAATTGCTTTGTTGCTGTTCCTCTCTTTCTCTTATCACTGCGACTCTCGTTACCTTATTTTGCTTTTTCGGTAAAAGTTTCGGTTTTGATTTGTACGGTAATTCGCTTTGAAGTCGTTTTGGAATTTTGAATGGCTTAAAATTATACTTTTTACGCTGCACTTCTGTGTAATGTGAATCGACATTATTAGGCGTATTTAATCCCTGTTCGTATCTGAGTTGACCCACAGTTTTCATTCCCATCCATTTTAATTTTTCTTCTTTTGGCAACAATAAAGAGGTAACAATTGCATAAAATTTCGGTACATTTACTGTATACCACGTTCGCAAGAAAACAATATCACTTGGAATTATTTTGTCCTCAAAAGTAGCCCTAAACGCACCGACAGGCGCTCGAATCGCTTTCTTGATTTGGCCGCGAATACCGCTAACGGTTCTTATAGCCGCGCCTTCAAACTTCGTCACTTCTAACGCTGAATTGAACATACCTTTTATAAACGCAGTCTTTTTATAAATTTTTGAAGGCGTGCCCAATAGCTTTAACTTTTTGACGATTTGCGATGACTTATCGAGATCGAGCACAACACCGGTCGCTGCGATACGAAACTCAGCACTTATGCCAGAAACGGTCTGAACGGCAATAAAGCCCGTACTTTGAGGTGTAATCGGTCCCCAAAACGATGCGTTACAATGCATATGTTGTGGCGTGTATTTCAACATTCTATTGCGTCCATTATGGTCTTGAACCGAGTATAGCGGCTGCGTTTGAAAGCGTCTCCATCCGAGTGACAGAATAAGTGGATCACGATTTTTCAAAATTTTCTTATACCATCGATGTTTTTTAATTCTTACTCTTACGTATCCAATAGTACTTTCACCACTCAGTAAACCACCGATAATTATAGGATAACTTGGATCGAAATTGTCGACAAATTCTGCGGGCATGTCATTGATTTCAATTCGCAGATACATTCCCGCTCGAAAACCTTCGTATTGAACACGCTGTTCATCGTCTAGATTCTCAAATTCAGCTTTGTTTAACTATTATAAAATTATTTAAATAATTTAAAATAAATTTTAAAAATTTAAAAATAGCCATTACTTTTGACTGCTGCTCTAATTTTTCCAGTTCTTCGTCATAAACAGTTTTTTCTTCTTTATCGTCTGCATTATCATATTGATTATCAAAAGCTTCCTTCATTTTACGCTTTCTTTCCATTCTTTCCTTCAATTCATCCTTTTCTACATCTTTATTCAGTAAATCATTTGAATTATTAATGATGTCTTCAGTTTGTTTTTCTCCGGTTTCTAAATCTTCAAAATCGCCATAAACCTCTTCACCATCAATATCCTCGTCGTCGTCATACTCCTCATTAAGTTTGTTATCTTCAGACAAAAGTACATTCGCATCTTCACTAGAATCCCATTTTCCAGTCACAAAACAATCTCTAATAGAATCGATCATATCTTCATTATTCCAATCAATAACTAATTCAGATGGAAATTTGGTACACTCGATAGAATTGAGTGTGGCTCTCATTTCTTCCATATCCTCTTGCTTTTTCTGCACAATTTTGAACAAACCGTCAGAAAGTTCTTTGAAATCGCTATAAAAATTATCATCCTTTAAATCACTGTATTTTCCATACACAAGCTTTTGAATGTTTTCCGTTCGCTCGAGTCGTGCGTAAAAATCATGCGCTGCTTTATCTTTTAAGTTGTTTTTCCAATTTAAACTTTGCTTATTTTCATTGTCAGATTCTTCGTGGTCTGAGTTTGAAATAAACGAATCGATTAAACTATTCTTACCTTGTTTTATAAAACTATTGTCGTTATCACTATCAATATTTTCGTCGTCTGTATTAAGTTCTTCATTATCACTATCACTCTGTTCTTCGTTTTCACTTTCACTGCCACTCATATCAGCATTTACTTCATCTTCAAATGTCACTTTTCTTCGTTTAATTTCAGCAGTTTTTACGCCACTTTCGAGCAGAGGCTTTGTATTACTAAATAAAGTAAAATGACTGGAAGCCATCTTTTCGTCAATAGTATGTCTGCTCGAAATAATAGATGAAACCAATCCATTTGCTTGTGATTCATCTTCCTCTTCGTCATCATCTTTGTCTCTTTCTCTATGCGAATGACTGCCCCCTAAATCAATATAAACCGCGTCCTTATCATATATAATGCCTCCAACGCCAGACATTGGAGCGTAAATTAATTTTTCTTTCTCATTAAGCGAACGCCTCTTTTCAGCCTTTTCCTTATCAGGCAAAGGACACGGATCTGCTAAGAATGCTATATCGTTGATAACAAAGTCACCGCAACCAGGAATATGTATTTCGTTTTGTTTCTTGAAATAACTTCCTCTCGAATATCCAAAGAAACACAGCTTACGATTGCATTTCGGATTTTTACGAATTATTTCTTGATTTGTCAGGTCTTCGAATCTGTCGACAACGAGATAAGGATGCGTTGTTCTCCACTGCAACGGACGAAACTTCATTACAGATATAAATCTGCCCAAATTGTGAATTTCATTCTTAAGGTAATCGCCGCGAATCATACCCGACAAATAAAATAGTTTTGCGCCCGAATATATCTCAGTCCAAAATCTATGCTTCAATAACTTCTTCGTTTGCCGTAACTTTTTGTTATTCTTGAATACATCCAAATGCGTTAATACTCCCATAATTCGTGGAAACCCGTGTGCTTGACATATGTTGAGGAACTCAAACGTTTCCATTTCGAATCTAAACCAAAAATCATAAAAACAAATGAATTTACTTAAACAGTTATTTTTTTTTAATAAAATCAACACAAACCCAAAACTCGCGTCAACTAAAAGCAAAACGAGATCAGATATTTTCGCGACATCTATCATATTATTAATATCATTATTACACTCAATCAGAGTTAATCGTCTCTTCTTTCCGCTCACAATATTTACGGGACCCTCGATCTTATTAAGCGTTTGTCGCGTAAAGTTCTTAATAAGACATCGCATTAAAGTCGTTTTTCCCACTTTCGATGGACCGACGATCGACACCACATATGGCGGCGGTTCTAACGGTGTTCTGTCGATCACTGGAATGTGAACTCTTTTTGCTTTGATGTCTTGCGTCCGACGAAAAGTTCGTTCAGCTTTTGTGGCCGATTTAATGGCAAATGCTTTAGGATTTCGTGACTTAAGCTTATCATTCTTATCCTTTAAAAGTTGTTTTTTCTTTTTATCCGCTTTTCGACCCGTTTGTGATTTATGGTGAGATTTGTGTTTTTCATTGTTATCCGTAATATTATCGGGCATTTCATTAACATATCATATATTATATTATTATTTTTAACACCAAAGATATTTTAAAATTGTTATTAAACTCAGTTCACACGTGTTTTTTGGTTTAATTACGAAAAACATGCGAAAAAACATGGCATTTAATGGAGTATTATATACCATGCGTTAAACTATAGTAAGTATAAATTAATACAAATGCATTTAATTATATTGGAATATATTTATATAAATGATAATTAACGCATAATATAATAAAAATTAATTATTAATTTGAATAAAGAAAAGTTTAGTTTTGTATTTTTTATGATGAAATAAAAAATAATTTCCATTATATTTAACGTTATAAAACACATGGTATTGGCAGACAAACGTTTAAAAACGCAAGTGTTTGCTCGTAAACGATTTTGTTATGTTTTCGTTAACTGTTGTTTAAAAGGCTTTAAACTCATGTGTTAGTCGTAGAAAGTTTTATGATAAGTTCAATCACTATTATTTTAATTTAACCCAAATTAAAAATAATGGCTGATATCATGAAAATAGATTTATACGCATTACTTGGCATTCAAACGGATTGCACGCAGACTGAGGTCAGTTAAACTTATCTAATATATTATTTACTCGATTTTATTTTTTCAAAGATTATCTCATAATTGTATAAAATATGTTTAGATTAAGAAAGCGTATCGAAAGAAAGCGCTGTCATGTCATCCCGACAAGAATCCAGACAATCCTAAAGCCGCAGAACTATTTCGCGAACTCTCGAAAGCGCTCGAAATATTAACTGATTCGACCGCAAAGGTATGTTAAATTCACATTAAATTTATTCTTACCTAAAATATGAAATACTAATTTGTATAATTGTTTAGACAGCGTATGATCGGTTACTGTCAGCGCGCAAACACAACGCTCAACGCGACAGACATTTGGACGCAAAACGGCGTAAACTGAAGGAAGAATTGGAAGCGAGAGAAAAGGCGGCGCGAGAAGAGGTGATATCGGAAGCCGAGGCTTCGAAGAACTTAATGACACAAATCGAGAGATTAAGAAGAGAGGGTTCAAAGCAGTTAGAATTAGAAAAAGAAATTTTACGACAAAAGCTCGAAAAAGAATATAATCGGTTTCGAAAACCTAAGACTATTATTAATGAGTGCAGTGAATCGACACAACTTAAAATTAGAAGACTGTCTAAAACTACTGAGTTTAATGATAAATGTTTGAGAGAATATTTTAGTAAGTTTGGTCACATAAGTTTTTTGCTGGTTTCCAAGAATAATAAAACAGCTGTTATAGAGTTTGATCGCTTGGATTCAGCGAAAAATGCGCTGAAATGCGATAATGTGTTATACGGTATTAAATTGATTAGAGAAGCGTCTGATACCGTCAATGATGTCAAACAGTCTACAATTAATAATGACGTGAATGATTATTCGCAGAGTGAATGCGATCAAACAGAATATGAAAGCATTGTTTTGCGAAATCTTCGGATCGCGGAAGAGAGAAAGAGGTTAATTAAAGAAATGGAACAAAATGATGAAATTTAGAGAAAGCACAAAACTCGTCTCTTATTCATTCATCAAACAAAACTATTCATTCATATGAAAAGTTAGTTAACAGATTTTTTTATTTAACTTATTTAGGATAACATCTCTTTGTACCGTATTATAACAATATTTGATTAAAAATGTTATACGTATACTGTTAGTAAAATATTATAATTACTCAAAAACTTAATTGTTTTATTTACAAGTGATTTAAATGTTTTAAGAATTTGAGCTAAACTTAAATAAATATTCAAATATTTCACATGAATTAAATTAAAAAATATCGTTATTAAAATAACGGTATATGTTATGTGTGAAAGTCAACCCATCTTTTGTTGTATTGATAAGTTTATTATCTTTAATGCTTTAAATAACTCAGAATAAAATATATTAAAAATATACTCATTTATCTTATAATATAAAAATAGTACGTATAAACTGATTTTCTAGATAGAAAAACGATTAAAGAAACGGTCGTTACGTTCATTGTTTCTACGGCTAAATGTCATCCTTTCTAAAAGAAAAAATTTTATTTTTACATTTTCCTTTAATGAGTTAATGAAGACTTTCCTTATCAACAGAGAGTATTTTTATAATATATGCTCGAGCTCTAAATACTAAATATGAAACGTTTTTGAGTAACTAAAGTGTGATGAGAGGGCAATAGTATATTATGGTTCATTAAATTTTGATTTGTCACCACTCCCTGAAATACTTAATTTATGCGTAGGATTTAAATATGTAAAGAACTCTTTGATCAAAATATAAAAATAAAAAGTAAAAAGTAAGCAATCATATAAAAAATGAATTATTATTTATCAAATTATCACTAAAGTATTTTTTTGAACTTTTTTTTGTTTTTTTTAGTTTACAAATTTTAGAAATTTAAACGCATACTCGTTTTCAATATTTAACTAAGTTTAGGAATTAAATTAAAAAAAGTAAATGGTTTTGAAAATTAATTGCAAACTCGTAAGTGCTCTTTTGAAGTGAAATTTACATAAGGCTGTACAACTCAGCTGACACTTTAAAAAATAAAAAAATTATTATTGCTTCTCATTAATTAGATAAATAATTAAATTCTAAAATTAACGTGTTGTACAAGCTTTTTAGTACTGTAACTATGAATAAATGCGATGAAATTAAAACAAAACCTAGAATACCTTACCTTAAATCTCTAAATAATTTTTTCTAGAATACGATATTTTAAAAACGATACACATCTGTCAAATAATAGTTATTGTCAGTCAAATAACAGAACATAAGTTGATATCAAGGAAATAGTAATAATAATTGTTATAATTTATTCATAATAAATTTCCATTTAATAATTTATATATAACGTTAGACAAAAAAATTTATAAAACATTTTAAATTACACGAAATTCTGAAGCTTCCGTTGTGGTAAATCTCTCTGGGGGTTATGACTTCAAAAACTAAAATACGGGTGTGTTTTAAGCTTAACAAGAATTTAAGTTTTGAATATTTTTATTTTTAATTCGTATAAATAAGTTATATTTGAATTAAATAACGTTATACCGAAATAAGAGATTTAAGGAAACTTAAAAAGATTGAATGCTTGTAATTTGTATTTTGATAATTAGTTTAAATTTTAAGACGAGAGAAAGAGAGGAAATAAAAAAAACTTTAAAATTAAATATTGCTTGAATTACTATTCAAAAATCTTTAAAAAGTTTAATATCAATCAATGTGTTTTGTTAAGACAATTTATTAATGTTCTCATAATGTCTCGTTAATGTTACCTGTAGTTTGAATAAAAATACATTATTTAAAATAAAATTAGTGCAGTAGAAGGCAGTTATTTAATCTTATTGATGTTCCGCCAATGACGACACCGTTTAGATTCCAAAGATTAACTTTACGATCTTTAAACTATAAATTTACATAAAATTAGCATAAAAATGTATTGTTTTCGTTTTAGTAATCTAGAATTTATATTAATGTCAACTTAATCTTCGATCTTTAGTCGAATAACAATTTTATTTTGCAAAATACAACTTATTTTGCTTCTCTCGGATTACTTTAAAGCTATTAAAAATGATGTCATACGGATTAGTTATAAAAAGTTTACATTTATCTAATACTGAAATCGATAAGTAGATTATGGTACGAGAATTTTTAATATATGATTGTTCTTGAATTGATAATCTGCTTTATTTAAATTTTTAACATAAAAAATAATATAATATCTCGATTTTAATTACCGTACGGTATTATAAAGTTTACTGTATGTTTCAGCAGACTAGAGGAATAACATTATTTAAAAACAAAAAAGTGAAGAAAAGTTTTAATTACTGTATTACTGTAATAACTAGGGAAGTGAAAATCGTTTGATAAAATAGTGCAAAATCGTTTGTTAAACGTTTGCAAAACTTTGAAAATTTAATTATGAAAATAAGTCTGAAAGCTATAAAATGCATTGCTTTCATTAAATCTAAAATATATAACTATAATAGTCTATAAGCTACGTTAAAAATTTAATTCTCTTCGAAAATTTAGAAAAATCTTTATAATAAAATTTTAAATTTAATATTATATTATTAAGTTTTTCCTATTAATTAAAATAAAATCTAGACATTCTTTTACAACGTCTTTAAAATAATTTATTTTAAATTTTCAAAAATTTTATAGAAAAACCTCCCCAAAAAATGAAAAATATTTCAAAGAATTAAAAATCGTTCAGAATTTTAAAAATCGTTTGATTCGTTCAATTCATTTATTTAAAATTGGCAAATTTGGAATAACCTAGGGTTTAAAACTAGTTTTAATTAGAAATTATTACAATTTTACATAATCGTTAATTAACCATTTTCACTTCCCTAGTAATAACTAAAGAGCGGGTTTTTATTCTTAAAAATTTTCAAAATATGCGAATTTATATTCTCAATAAATATTCAAAATATTCTCAAAAAAGTTCTTAAATATTCTCAAAAATTCTCAAAAAATGTTTAAATATTCTCAAATATTCTAAAATTCTCAAAATATGTTAAAAATTCTAAAAAAAAATCTTTTTATTCTTTTATGAATTTATCAATTATTGTTTTTAATTATTTTAAATTTAACTATAATACATGATAATTTAATTTAAAATTTTTTAAAAACTTTTGCTATTAAATTTTAACATTATTATTATTTTAAAAGTTCATACAGTTTATGGAATTATCTTAAATTCTCTTTAAATAAATACTACAAAATATGCCTTATTAATTATATTAATTTAAACTAGAAATGTTACAAATAATATTCGCATATTCTTTTTCGCAATAAGCTTCAAAATATGCTTTTTATGCTTTTATATTCTTTGATGTGAAAATCCGCTCTTTAGTAATTACTATTGCAAAGTGTTTTAAGTAATTGAATTATTTTTAATGGTGAGATTCCAAAATAAAGGTTCAAATATTTATAATATGCTAGGCTTGGCTGTCCTAATTCGAGGCGACTTTCGATTTTCAATGTGTTTATTAGTACCTGAAAAAGAGTAATTACGTAACTAATAATCGCATTGAAAATTTGAAATTAATACAGTTTAAATTAGAACCACTTAGCATAGTATGATCTAAAAATCACTTGTTCACATGGTATTGGTTTTGACAGAAAATAGGGTCCTAATGTAAAATTTTTGGTAATGTTTTTAAATCTTTAAATAAGCAAATATTATTATTAGCAAAATAGGCTCTTAAACAATAGTTTCTTATATGTTTTTGCATTAATATGTAAAACATTTTTAAAATCATTAACAAATTGAACTTTATTGGGGAAATGATCTGCGAAAATCATTTTAAAAAGCATTTCTTTCACCAAATTATAATATGAAAACGCTCTGTGCTCACAATCGATAAAATAAACTTTTTATAACGCGCTCGAGAGCTGATGGTAAAACAAGAAACGATTTATACGAAATTTTAAAGAATGAATAATCCCGAGTATTATACTGACGTGAATTTTTGAAAAATTTTTTGGAAATTAAAAATTAAATATTACGGTAGAAAAAAATTTCTGCAGACCTTGAAACAGGGCGTCGTCAGGGCTTTCAAAGTTTCCAATTCAAATTGAGGGACAAAATTCACTTTAAAATATTAAATTGAATAGATTTTGAATGCGAGTGGTTAGAGAAGTGGGGCTACTTTCGGCTACTTTCTAAAATTATTATGTAATTTCTGAAAACTATAAATTTGTAAGTCTAACTAATTAACATTATAAGTTATATCAAATACACCACAAATATATCAAATTAAAGAGTGTTATGAAATATAAAAATTTTCTCTAACGACCGGCAAATATATAAAATACTTTAACTTTACGCAGAGCGTTGGCACCATTGCACTAAATACTAATTCAATTGTGTTAAAACAAAAAAACTCTTCTCTATAAGCTTCAATAAAATATGTTTGATATTTGGGTCGTAAAAAATTTTACTAACAAATTAGGGTCGCATTTGAAAATATAAATTTAGAAGTATGGTTAATAAATTGTTTGTCGTTTATATCTGAAATCATATTTAGTTATTATTTTTGTGCAAAATTCTTATTTCGATTAATATGAAAATTGTTTATTTTTCTGTATCGGTCAAAGTGGTTATAACTGAATAAATAGAGGGAAACATTTCGGATGAACTCCTCTTTAGAGATGTAAAAATATACGAAAACATCAAACATATCTTTAACCCTAAACACAATAATTAACAAACTACTGTAAAGTATTGTTTGTCTAAAGCACACTCCGTTCAACGCATAAATACAATGTTTTCGAAAGTAAGAGTGAAATGATAGCGCAATACAAAACATTTGTTGCGTATATTTATAGTAACTAAATAACTATAATTTGGGCAATACTTAAAACACATAAATGTGTGTTTATTTACATACAGTCTGTGTCAAAATAAAGACAGACAAAAGAGCAAACGAATAATAACAGATTCTCACACGCATTATAGATAACCAAACGGTGTGGGCTTTACTTTAATATATATTACATAAATAAACACTTCCTGTATATTTTAAAGTATACATCAATTACAGCGTATTCTCAGTTTTTTCCGTTCAAAATCAAGTTTTTAGCGTTTTTTCGTGAAAAAACACGCACGCAATCTCCTATTGTAATAAAGTAATAAAAATAAGAAAACCTTTAAATTTTAAATCAGTTTTTAAAGTTTTAAATGACAGCTAACAGTTGCTGCGAAGAGACTGAGAAACTGCCAAACTCTATAAAACAAAAAACACAATTATATGACGTAATTAATAGTTACATTAAACGCAGCGTTTATATTGATGTTGTGAGTACACACTGTTAAAGCTATATAATGCGCGAATGTTTCGAAATGAGACGTATTTGATCGCAAGTTGTATTTGACTGAACGTGAATGCATACAGACATTGCTATACTTACGCTTACACTACACTACACTACAGTACAGTGAGTTAGTGCTAACGTTATGTTTATTTGCTGATTCTCTCTCGCTTTAAAGTTGTGAATAGTTTTTATTGTTTTTTTATTGTTTTATTTTATTTTTTGTTTTGTTATTTTGTTATTACTTGAAGTATATATTCATATATGATATGATGACATCGAACGGTATAATAACGTACGAATCGATGTTAACTTACTTAGAAGTGGCGGAAAAACAAATGCTGTCCACAGTCGATGTGAACTGTTTTACCGATCCGTTCCATAATAACCACAATTACGTGACCATCAATGATCTACAGATATATTGCGACACACTTTTGCATCATTTATGCGAAGAGTTAAGTGAATTGTCGTTATATGTGTGCGAATCGAATGAATCGATACTTGAGACCAGTTTAGACAATAACAACACCGATAGCAGTGATAACTATAACAATCATTACGCATCGATGAGCAGATCTTCGCCCGAAAGTGGTTCGACGTCACCGCTGCTCATCGCTAACAGTGTTGAGACTGAAAGTCCCGCCAGTTTGGCAACGAGTCTGCCATCAGTTCAGACATCGATTCCATCTCCAAGTAATAGCAGCGGTGGTAGCAGTGATCACAAACTAATGCATTCGACTCTCGATACCAGTTATCATATTAGTTATCAACGCATGAGTTTCTATGAAAATAATGACGAAATGGCAGCAGAACTGTTGACAGCTTCGCAGATACAGAAAATTGTGAGTTAAAAATCTTTAAATGTTTTGTTTAATTGTTTTCCGCTAATAAAACGTTATGTCAATATTTTGCTCATTTTTTATGCAATCTTTAAGAGTATGAGTGACTAACTATAGTATAGCTTATATGCGAGTATGACTTCATCATCGATGACATTGTGGCGTATTTTTATTTCATTTATACTTGAAATATATTAAAAGTTTATTTATTTATCTCGAATACCGTTTGTATATATCGGTATTTATTATTCAATTGAAAGCCAGTTTGTATCGGTTTAGACATAACAAACTCTTATAAATTTTCTTATTTTTTATTTTCGATGTTTTTTACTAGTTTTACATAACTAACATAAACATAACATAACAGCATATTTCTCTAATTGAATGATTTGTAAGCCGAAAGTGATACTAATATTTAGCACAAAATTCCTTACTAATTGTTTTCGAATAAATATCGTACGCTATGTTATATATTTGTTAGTTATTGAAACGACTGCCAAATCGCAGTTATCGTTACGCCGTTACAGTCACACTCAAATCGCATAAATTTCATTCACTTGTCATTTATTTATACCGCTGTTATTATTTTTTATCGGAAAACTTGATACTTAAAGATGTCTCACACACGTATAAATATTATAATCTAATTTTTTTGTTATGCATAAAAATCAACGTTTTTATAACAAAGTTTGGATTTGTAAAAAAAATTATCAAATTTGGTGTTCACTTAATATTTGAATCATGAATCGGAATAAAAACTTATTGCTTATAAGAGAATAAACGCAATAAAATAACTAATTTTTCTTTGACTTTCAAAAGAAGATTTATGCGACAGTTTTGTAGCGCTTTATAAATATTTGAATCGGTTTTCTTCCGACACAAGTACTGTAATATTTAGATGTATTATTCCGATTCTATTCGACCACAAAAGTAAATTATCGTAAATTTCAATTTATTTTTGTCGTTAAATTTGATATTTTTGATAAAGTAATAAATTATATGATTCTTTAATATGCAAACATAATCTAAACGTTTTTTAACAAATTTAAAAAAAGTTTTTTGAGCGCTAATTCGTCAAAACGATCGCTGAAATCATTGGCAATGAAAAATGTTGAACTTATTATTTACCGAACTTTGAGCGAAGCAAAAATAATGTAAATGTAATTTAGTTTTAGAAATGATACTTTTTGTAACGAAAAATAACAACAAAAATTAATACTTAATTATTGTAATTATTTTGCATAACAAAAAAAATATTTAAAACTAGTTTTTTTATTTTAGGTGTAAGCAAATTAAACTTATTTAGATTGTAATGATTAATTAGTAAATATATATTACTCCCAAATAGTATGGCGTAATATATAATATAAACTTAATAATAGTTAATAATAGTTAACAATCAGGATTCTAATCACTCATCGATTTTGCTAAACGCAACAAACATCTTAAACATTAATCACAACGAAATTAAAAATTGAACGATTAGTTTAACAAAAATAAATTGAGTTTGTTTGTCACGTATTTTTTATACGAAAAAATTATTAATCTTTTTATAACTAAGAATGAAATGCAATTTGAAAATATTTAAATCGTTTTGATTCGCTTAAAGTAATTACAGTGTAAATGTTTTTAAAATGTTTTTAATAGTTTACAAATATAAACTAAACACGCATTTACAGTAACTTATAAATATAATAATGATTCGCGAAAATCATGTTTTAGTTATTTTGGTGTATACACAGTATTAATCAAAAAATTTGACTGTGATATGTGTTAATAGTATACTTATTTCGTAAAAACTTATCAATCGTTTTGCAGCGAATATTTTCGCACAAATACTCATTTTAGATGTGCTTTTTAAGAAAATGTTATTCAAAGAAACGTCAAAACATTAGTTTTAAAACATGCTATTAATTTTGAAAATATAAGTTACACAGTTATGTGATATTTGTTTGCTGTGTACTCGTATTTCTCAATAATTCTCTTATCAATGTTTGCTTTGATACAATAATATTTCAATGGATATTTGAAGACATGATAACCGTATTAATATTAATAATAATAATCATACAGTATTTTGTATTTTATCAATAAAAGTATTTTACAAATACTATACAACGTAAACTTAAACTATCGCTTAACATAAAACGTATTCACTATTCACTAGTTTATTGTAAGATTACATTTGATGTCATTCATTGAAATTGTTTGGTATCATAACTATAATACGAACCCATATAAACGATATTTAGTAAAGTTGATGGGAGTATAGTTGGGTTTATTACAAGCCATATATGTTTAAATATGCTTTAACTCGATTTATTGTAATCTATGCAGAAAAGAGATCTTACAGTAAACATTGATTGGAAAATTAGTTTGAGATACGAGAAAGTTTATATTTTCGATCAACATTTAAAAGCAGCAAAACAAGATATCTTTTCTTATCGTAAGCCAAAAATAAGGAAATATTTTTATAAAAAAAAACTTTAGTAAAAAATAGTATAATTAATTAATAATTCTATGTGTAGTAAATGATTGCTAATGCAATGATCCATTAAGATAGAGCTGTATCGCCCAGTGTGTAGTGTACAGTACGCTTATGTCTGTGTTGTGCGTAAGGTATTAGCTTTTACTGAAGTTTAATATCAATATATTCATGTAAAGAAACTCGCATTGATTTATATGCATACCTAAAGCATTGATTTTTGTTGTTGATTCGAATCGACCTTGTTTTCTATGACGATTATTCTATGAAACACGAAATAAACTTAAGATTAGCGGTTAAAATTGAATAATTTTTGTATATTTAAACGTAAATATTTAAATATTTTTGGAATTTGATTGCAGCAAAATTTTTAAAAATAATAATATATTTACAACTAAAAACCTGTACTGATTCAATGCCAAGTTTATTTTTTTTAAATAATAAAGGACGTAAACAGTTTTCGAGGTATTTAACAGATAAGTAATACACTTACGCTTTTACAGTAGAAAATAACGTATTATTCATTATTATTTTCTCTATTGTACGGTATTATTGTTTTACCTGTCGATAGCAGAGAATATAGAGATAAAATTTGATGTATAATCAATAGAGCTTCAAAATTATAGCATTTATTCTATATAAAATTAGTGCTATAAATTGCTTTAAAAATTGAACAAAATAGCA
>JAQGAW010000868.1:0-23351 GCA_034698025.1 Phthiracarus crinitus
GCCAAAAATTGGCATATGTCAAAAAAGTGGCTCCAGAAACAAAATTTGTGAATACCTGCCAAAAATTGGCATATGTCAAAAAATCCTCACTATACGGAGAAAAATTGGCATATGTCAAAAAATCCTTACTATACGGCGAAAAAGCCATATAATAAAGGGATTTTTTTTGAAGATAGGAGTCTATTTTGATGATAGGAGTCTTTTTTATTCTTTATGTTAATAAAGGGATTTTTTTGAAGATAGGAGTCTATTTTGATGATAGGAGTCTTTTTTGTTCTTTATGTTAATAAAGGGATTTTTTGAAGATAGGAGTCTATTTTGAAGATAGGAGTCTTTTTTGTTCTTTATGTTAATAAAGGGTTTTTTTAAGATATGAGTCTTTTTTGAATTGTAAAATCCCTTAATAAATATAGAGAAAATTTCCCTTAATGAATATAAAGCGTGTGACAGACAGACTGACAGACAATGTCAAATCCTTATATTTGCTTCTGCGAAGTCATATTAAAAAATTCTTCATTCAACCCAATTTTCCTCCCTTTTCATATTAAATATTTTTTAAATAATTTATTTAGCTCACATTTGATTACTCGTTCTGCTCGTACGTCCATCTCAAAGTGCGCAGTCTTCATATTTGTTGTATAGAAATGTACACTCGGGAGTGATCCGAGTGTACAAAACTGGTTAATACTGGTTTTCAAGGATTTCTCAAGCGTGAGAAATCCTTGAATTTGTTTATGTTGAATGTTTGTGTAGATGTATATAAATATATATATATATTAAACTTGATCATCAAAAAAATAATAAATAACTTATAATTGCGTACTTATATAATAGTGTTTCATACACTCATTCGCAAACACAAACAACTGAATTCAACACAACACGCAATTATAATACTGAAAGTGCATCACAATCGCAATCATAAGTACGATATTATTATTATTATTACAATAAAAGCAAAAAAAAAATAGGTTTTAGATTTTCGCAAACTTGTGTACAGTATATATGATATATATATTTGTTATTGTTTTTTGTGCTCAACTGATCTGTGATTATTTCGTCGAAACAAATCGAAATTAAACAGACATTACTACTACTGTGTTGAGCCATCAATTGAACGCTACTGTTCTGTATATAATCCTCGAAAATATAATTTATTATCCGTTTTTGTGATACATTTTCGAAAATTAGTGCGAATAAGTGTCTCCTGAAAACCACTGAACACACAATTGTTGTCTCTTATTCTTATATAATATAAATTCACGTTCCACTCATAACTAAGTTTATATCCCGTGTGGGATATTGAAAGGTATGTTAAACAAAGTTAAAGTTTGATTATAATTTTAATGTTTAATGTATGAAAATAATAATTTACCTCCACGTTTGTGACATAAGTAAACAATATTTCCAATATTGTAAATTTTATTTGCATTGTTAGCGCTAATACATTGTGGAACTTTGCTCAAATCAAGAGTTGCGTTATTGTCGCAATTTTTATTAATAAAAAACTGGGAAGTACTTTGATTTTGAATATAGCCATAAATAATCCAACACCAAATGTAATCATATATTACATGATAATTATTCATTATTCTAAGTAAATTTTTAGAAATAATTCCGAGCGTTAGTTTCAATTATAATTAGATGTTGGGTTCAATAAAGATATGTAATCAGCTATAGATGAGCACACGTTTTAGTCCCTTAAAGAGAACCCCAATCTACAACTAACTTTTTCCAAACACTCAAACCTGATCCAAGTCTGTGAAGTTGGGAACACATTGATTACAACTAACTATAAGCTTTAGAGTCTAAACACTAAACACTTGTTTATTACTGTGCTTTTTATATAATTACACTGAATTAATAATATGCCAATTATTATATGCCTATAAAAGTGATATGAATTTAAGATTTATTTAACTTTTAATAAAATTTTATATTCAATAAAGTCGTTAAGCGTCTATCTATGCACAAAGAAATGCACGAGCTCTGAGTGCTGCACTCAACTTCACAGACATATAGGTTTTAAATTTTAAAGGTCTTGAACTCAGACTCAACCCTTAAGCACTTCCACAGTTTAGACTAGAACTCAAAAATGTTGCTCATTTATATTATAGTTTTGTCTCAATTATATTACTTTTATTATAACAATAATCTCATGTGTTGAGCGAAAACGAGAAAAAAAACGATAACACATTTTTTTGTTGTAAATATTATATAGAAAAATGAAGTTATAGATAGTGCTCTCTAATATAAATAATATAAATATATATATAAATAGTTATATAATAAATTGATATATTATTCTAATATAACCACACAATACGCGACATATATATATAATAATATTATATATAAAGAAAAAAGTTTTGAAAATCGAAAGCGAAAAAAGGCAACCATTTTGTGATCTCTTCTTCTTTTACAAAAAAAATATGAAGTGTGTATAAAAAAAACTCTGTTAACTATTAATATATAGAAGAAACTAAAGAAGAAAAAAATCCAATTTTTCGACTCGTATTTTCAAAAGCAAAAAAACTAGTGATCTCTTGAAAACTCAAAAAACGGAACAAACAAAAAAATTATTAAAGTACGCATATATCGCATATATCGATACCAATTCTAATCAATAATTGAAGAGAAAAGATTGGACATCTTGTGGAAGAGCATCAGCAGTCGTCAGAAGCGAATCCATTTGCCATTTGGAAGACACGACACGAACGCATTGCCAGTTAACACCAGAAGAGTGCACACGATTATAGTTTAGGCGATCGCACACAACAGCTATTTAGCTATTGCTGAATCTAATACATAGCATGAGTATCACAGCCCTATTACAGGCCGCAGAATATTTGGATAGAAGAGAAAGAGGTAAACGAAGAATCAATTTACTCGTTAGTTGTTTAGTTGTTTAGTTGTTTAGTTGTTTTAGCCTCAATTTTGTTTAGTTGCTAATTAGGCCTTACGTGTTGTGTTATACAGTTCTATACGTTACCGTAAGCTTATGTGTGTGTATGTATGTATGTGTGTCTGTTTGTGTGTGTGTGTGTGTGTGTGTGTGTGTGATTGTGTTTCGCGTTTTACTGGTTTATGAACTCAATTGATAGCTAATTGTTTATTAATTGTTTTCAGTTAGTATTTAGTTCGGTAATGTTAGCACATGACTATAGTTTGCAGATGTGTGCAGCAGTCAGTCATTTTGGATTTCGGTTACTGTTCTTACAGACACACACACACACACGTACAGCACATACACACACACACTCGCAGTGAACAGTTTAGCAGTTTTTGCAAATGTGTTTTGGGAAACGTGCAGTTCGTTTGCCAACACAACCCAAATGTCAATGCGAAACAAATACATACACACACTCATACACTCTCTGCGAGAGAGAACGACAGCTGATTTTGACGTTACACACAAGCATAACCTCATTCCCATTATATTATATAATACATCACACACGCTGTATATCAAACATTTTTTATATTAAAACTATTTTTTTATGTTGAGCTAAATTTTTCTAAAACATTATACATAAAACATTTGATGTTTTGCTGAAAATGCTGCGAGTGTTCGCGTGTATATGTTGTGTGTGTAAGTATGTATGTATGCATGCATGTGTGTGTGTGTGTGTGTGTGCACCCGAAACATACGTTTCAAACAAAAAATCCATTGATTTTGATACCATTTTTACTTCTAAATTGTTGTCTGACTTTTGTTTTGAAATGTTTAGAAGCAGAACATGGATACGCTTCAAGTCTGCCTCTTCCACATGATCACAGTCGTCGTCGGCCAAAATCGAAGAAATCTCAGGGAAATAGGTATGAATGCTATGAAATTAATGTGCATATACTCTAATACTCTACTTATACTCTTTTCTGCTGTGAATGCCTTCTGTATTGTAATGTTCTGTACTGTACTGTACTGTACTGTATGTTCTGTACGTATTATGTATTTAGTCGTTAGTAGTAGTGATGTGTTGACGAGTACAGAGCCAAATGTTAACTTGTTTTTATTTCGTTTCCTTCTTTACCAGTTTTTATTTGCCATTTCTGCTTAACAATGCGTACACACTGTACAGTATTTGTTGTGTGTGTGTGTGTGTGTGTGTGTGTGTGTGTGTGTGTGTGTGTGTGTGAGTGCATGTGTGTGTGTGTATGTGTGTGTGTATGTGTGGTGCATATATTGTTTTTCATCATTACAGGTATTGACTCATTTTATTTTATTTGATTATTTACAGAACAACTCACAATGAACTGGAGAAGAATAGGTAAGAGACAAATACAAGGATATAATTGGAAACTAAAATTAAGTTATGGTTGTATGCAATAAAACTGTGCATAAAACGTAAACCTTATTATGTAATATCAACTTCGAAAACTCATTCAATGCTTTATAAATAGCAATAAAAACATATTGATTGCTTAAAATAGATAATATTGGCTCTCAAGTGTTTGTGTGTGTTTTATCAGAGTTGGGTAATAATTTCGGGTTATATTTTTTCAGTTTTATTTGAGCCCCAAACTGGTTTTAGTAATTTAGTGGATGAACCCGAACCCGCCCAACACGAAGCAAATATGAAAACACGCTAATGACTCGCAATTGCTCTTTAATTCGCTCACTTTTGTTGTGCGCATAAAAATATAGCCAGTTTTGCACAGTTTGATGTATAACTGGCTTATTGCCAGATATAGTAATATTTCTCATTAGACAAGAATGGGTAGAATGAGTTTTAAGCAAATACGTGATTTTGTATGCTTTAAATGCAATTCAAATGAAGTGCTAAAACAAAATGTCCATCAAGTGAAAACTTGTAGTCACGCTTTTTCATATGATGGCTAATAGTGTGTGTGAGAGAGAGAGTGAGAGAGTGTGTGTGTCTATACTTGGCTTATACTGTACATATGACCTGTTTCTTGTTCACTTCTACCTACAATTTCTTTTCCACTATTCCTATTCCACTAATATCATCCTCAATTTTCCCTTCCCCTTCAACCTTCATTCAATTGCTAAGGTTTTTATTAATCTTAAGACCCAACTGTATATACTTGTTTATCTCTGGTTCGCTCATTCAAGTTCATACAAGTGTAAAGTACTGTAGAGCTGTGCGGAGAGTAACGATTCGTTTGCCAGATTCTTATTTCCTTTTACTAGAATATTGCTTCCAAATAGTATTAACAAATTTTACGAATGAATTTTATTAAATGCATTGTTAGCTATGTTTTTGTCTATTAAAAAACAAAAAAAAATGTAAACGAAAAAAATTAAATTATGATTCTGTACATTTTTAGAGAGCTTTGAAAGGCGAAGCGTTTACTATTACTGTTGGTATAATCTAATATAACCAAAACTAGTATAAGTACATACCGTATTACTTATTTTTTGCTCTTAAAGCCTTTAATCCCAATAATAGTTGCGATAAAGTTTAAAATTTTGTTTTTGTTGCCGTAACACAAATTTACAGATTATCGTTAGACTATGTATTTCAAAATACGAATTTCTGCGCAAAATTGTTGTGTTAGATTGAGAGCCAGTCGAGCATAAACGTTATACAGTACTCGAGATCGAAAGCTGTGTCATTTCCCAATCACAGAATCGTTTGCTATATCGCACTTTGCGCCGTAAACAATCCATGTTCACGCCATATGCATACACTGCAGTGTTTCTATGTTAAAACATGGTCTGCAATCGAGTGCCCCGCAGGGCTTGGATGCGTGTTCACCAGTAGTTTTCCGAAAAAAAGTATATACACTTTAATTAAATTTAAGCTTATGTCCCAGCATTAAAAAATTGGCAGAAATGCTATTCTAGCGAAACGAAATTCTAGCAAACGGAATGGAATTGAGTATTAGAGAGTGAAAGTTGAGCAGAGTTTTCTCCCTCTTCTATCTTTCTCTCTCTCCCTCTTCTATTCTTCCCTTCACTTCTACTTCTTACACACTTAGCATGTTTTTGACCATTTTTCACGCGTGATAACTGTAAATCTATCTATTGAAACGAAATTTCATGATCGAATATACATTTATAAAACAATTTTTTGTTTTGATAAATTTTATTTATGACGATGATCTTATGACTATACTGTAGTATTGTATGAGAGAGCGTGACGCTACTAAAATAATACGAACCAACGCAATGCGATTGCGATGTTTGTGCTTAATGTTAATAATAATTGAATAACTGACGCATAATTTCGATTATAATTATCATTTTAATGTGTTGCCATTTTGTCTGTTTTGCCAAATGTTGATCAGATATGATATGTTGCTTCGACAACAAACTTATCGCCTCACGTAAAACGTTAACGTTATTTCGTAATATTTAATATTTTTAACAATTAAAAATCCCATTTTTTTTGTCCATTAAATTATACTAATGCTGCAAAGTATATGTTATTTTATTTTATAACACGCTTTATTGCCGCCATTAAGTCCAAGTCTATCTTTGAAATCCATTATATTTCTCGCGGAATTGAATGTATATGCAAAGAAAAAAAGTAGTATACTGTACAGCATAACGCTATACCTTATATAAGCCATAACACTTAAAAATATTTATGGTTTATTTAACTCTTGCATGAATAAAGTTTAAAACTTTTATAGCGTTTAAGATTTACAGAATATTTCACTTAAAGAATCTTTGATACTTCGCAAAAGTCGACACTAAAAGTCACTGTAAATAGACTTCAGTTATGGAATATTGTCGTTGAATGAGTGCTTGCTTTTTATCTTACTTTTTATATGCATATATACATACAGACTCTGTTATGTTACTGTATGTTATTCGCTGCATATCTGAAACCAAGTTTTTTTAAATCCATTTTAACTTTATATAAATAATGCATTATCATTAATACAGTATGTTCTGTGTGTTATGTATATAAAAGGCTAAATGTTAAGGTACTCGCAATTTTCGACTTAATTAGTTTTGGCCTTTTTTGAAATGCAATTTATATAAAAATGGTTATTGTGATGTGATGTGCGTTGCACTGTATTGAAACAATGCTCAGACGAACAATACTGTATTTTTGACTCTTCGTTCTCTTTTCTCTTTCTGTCTCATTAAGTTCTGCTGCTCTGAAGAAAGTTTTTTCTTGTTGTGCTGAAAACGCTAAAATGTTATGCCATAGAAAATTTCGGTTGAGAATGATTTGAATTGCAGTGGGTGTGGCTGTAAATGAACGAATGTTGACCTGCCCTCCACTGCCCCCCACTTACTTGTTTGAATCAAAAATCGTAAGTTAGATATCCCATATGAAATGCATTATGCTTTTAAAAAAGTTGTTGTTAGCCAACGAGCATTCTCTCACTCCAGCACTCGCTCTAGAGATTGTGCCTCTCTTTCCTCTCCCTATCCTATCCCTCTCTCATTCTCTCTCACTTTTCATAAAATGCTAAAAAACAAGTACTGTATAATAACAATGAACTCTTTAGAGGTTTGGAAATTAAATTTCATTTACTGGTCGTGTGATATTTACGGATACTACTAATAACTTTTATGATTATATATAGTAATTTAGTGAATTTGGTAGTTAATTGTAATTAAATCACTATAATTTGAATATACTTGTTTGAATATAGAAGAGCACATTTGCGCAATTGTTTGGAAAAGCTAAAAGAAATGGTACCCCTGGGCCCGGAATCGAGTCGCCATACAACTCTTGGTCTCCTCACTAAAGCCAAAGCCTTCATAAAAGTGAGTTAATGCTATAATGCTATAATGCCTGTAATGGCATAATAAATAATGCATTATAATACATATACACGTATAACATATAACGTATAGACTAGTATAGCATGTATTGATTCGAGTTTTTGAATTGTTAAAACATTTAAATGTTGGGTTTATAATTGGCAGAGCCTCGAGGAGAAGGACAAAAAGCATCAAACAACAAAAGAGCAATTGCTGCGCGAGCAGAGGTACCTCCGCAGGAGATTAGACCAGCTTCAAGAAATTGATTTTAGGGATTCAATGCATAAAAGACGAAGTATTAGCGAATGCAGTTCTGGCATGTCCTCCATTTCATCGAACTCGGAAACCGAAACCACTGAAACCACGGAGACGTATGAAACTGCGGAGATAAGTGGTAAGAATGGCACGCTTTGTCTACAATGTTCACTTTTTGTCGAGCAATGTTCACTTCATCGTCACTCGTTACACGCGTTTTGATCGTAACGATCGTTAATAACGTTAACACCGCTATTCTATGATCACTTTTGATGATCGCGAATCTGTTTTGATCAAATCAAAACACCAATCTTAACAAACACTAAAAAAAATTCTTTAAAAAAATAAAAGTATAAATGTCGTGAAAAATAGAGAAAATTTTAGATCATGCAAATTATTACTGATTGTGGAATATATATATAATTTTAGTTATAATTATTAAAGCAAAATGATGAGAGAAAAAATAATTATTAAACGATCATTATATATACAGTATAATGTTTTAAACGCAGATTTTTTTGTTTTGTTGAGTAAACTCAAAAAACCTATTGCACACATATAGTCTCACAAATTTTTTTGTCATAGCTGCAACCAAATAGTAAATTAATAATTACAAAAAAAGAAAGAAAATACAAATTTAAAAAAATTATAATAATGAGACTTATAGAATTCACATCACATTTTTCGTTTTTTTCTTTTTATTTATCTATTGTTATATAAAATATGTAAAAATTTTAATCACTTTATATTAAGTTCGTCTGTAAACAGGCATTTTGAGAGAAACTAAAAATACTTGAGAGAGAGAGTGAGAGAGAGAAAGTTTTTCATTCAAAATCATTGCTCTTATGATTCAATCGTCTTTAAAATTTTAATTTATAAGAGATAGAGAAAAAATGATAAAAATTCATAATAGGAATATAAAATTTGTCAATACGTTTTTTTCCTTTTTTAGTTTTTTTTAAAATGCCTTTTGTATATATAGATTTTAACAAAGTTTAAAGCATTCCTTACCGCTATGTTATTAATCTTCAGTAATGTAATTATAAAAAACTTTTTGTGTAAATAAATGTAACGATCAAACAAAAAAATTGCTTTTCCTTTATTTAAATTGTGTGAGTTTTTAGAGCGATAGAAGAGCAGCAAAATAATATGACAGTATTGTAAATGTTAAGTTAACAGAAAGAGGGAGAAAAAAAACAAAACCGACTTATATTTTATCTTTTTTTAGATAAAGAAATGCAAACCAAAGAAAAAAAAATCATTTTTATATTTTTGTTTGAGTGGTAGAAAATTTAAATGGTTGTGTAGAGATTTTATCCGAACGACATAAATGTCAAATCTGTATGATGTTTTTAGCATTACCTCTAAATTACTGCTCTAAAAAGGAAGTGACAATTACAGATGTGATTCAAGTATATAATTTAAATACTTATTTAACGCCTGTAAATGCAATTAATTGGTGATTACTGGATATGAGCTTCATTTTTGGCTTTAAGTTGTGTTAAAACAATTGAAGTTTTACTGCAATTAACTCTCGAGGCAACTGTGACGATAAGCGCCCATCGCATCATCGCTTTGCCCGTCCAAACCAGCCAATAGGCAGCATTAGATACTATCATTAACTAACATGAAAAGAATTGTTGTTTAGTTCGCATTGGTTCTCACGAGTTTGCATATTCATCAACTAGTTTAGTGTAACTTACCATTACTGTATGGAAAGTGAATAAACCAACGTATTTATAGTATGCTGTATGTGTATGCGTATGATGCATATGTGTGTAACGTTAGCATGTTATGTGTAATGCATTAATAGATTAACTGAAACTGTAGACTAGTAAATCGTTAACATTCTCAGACCCAAGTCCTACTCAACTCAACTCCGAATGTTTGAAGTTGGTTCCACTAAAACCAAAACCCACATCAGATACGATTCAATAAATTGTGTAAAAATTATTTTTATTTAAAATCGTCATAATCTGAGCTTAAAAACAATAGTTATCAGGTTCTCATTGATTTAATTTATCTGATAATTTAATTAAACAATTATTAAACGTAAGTTAATTTTATATATTTCTCAATTTTGTCGAATTTAAAATTATATAAAAGGGGAACATTCCACTAAAAAAATTGTAAAAAATTCAAGACCCGTCCCAAAGATTTTTATTTAAGCTGAAACCCTGCCCGATCCGCAAATACATGTGGTGGACCAGTCTATAAAAGAGAAATGAATCGCATCTCACGTCAATACTCTAGTATTGGGTACCGAAGTAGAGCGCAGTCACCGATACGACAGTATGGTATAGCAATCGTTTGAGTGTATCGCTATATTCACATTCAACAATGTCTGCGCACTGCACTGTACAAGTTGTAAGAAGTGCTGCGCCAGCAGTAAACGTACGAACGTAAACATAAACATACATAGAAAGCAAAAATACTACCGATACATATTTTGCACTGCTTTCCGTACAATTGATTTTTTATTTAAACTATAATCACAATATGTTTTTACCACATTTATGATTTTAACTGTAAAACTTTATTATTAAACTAATATAATTGAGGTCATATTGTTTTGGTTTACTATTATTATTGTATGTTTAAGGCCTTGGAAATCGTTAATTAAAGATTTTGTTAAATTCATACAAAAAGCATATCAATAACTAAAAAACAGCAATTCTTAAAATAAGGCAGTTGTATGTCACTGCAATCATTTGAAAAATTCTTTTAATTAATATTCTAATGATCTTTAAAATAACTAACGATTGATATTTACAGTATTTTGAAAGGATTACAATTTTTTCAAAAAAAAAATTGGTAAATTGTAGTACGACTCCGTTGAGTTTTTAGATGGTTTACATTTTCATAGTTATCCACGAAAATAATATTTTAAATACATTTTTGTTGCAAATTTATAAGCTTTGAAAACGAGTCTAAATATTGACGATTAAATCATACGAATTTGAAACTTATTTTTTGTTTAAAATTATACCTCCTTTTTTAGTCAATTTTACTAACGCTTTTTTTCTAACGATTAATGAATTATTTTGCACCATTTTTCCAAACGATTTTCAAGGCCTTAGTAATGATTTTGTGTATTGTAATACAGTATATGTATTGTACATTAGTTATACGTATACTGTATAAACGTGTATATTAAACATTATACATGTATGTATAATAGCTATAAACGGGTTTATGAAAGTAAGCGAATGAATGACGAGATTCACGTACAACTGGCCAAACTGTCCAAATGATGTATGGGTTTTAATTAGTTTTTATGGTAAAATAACAAAGTTTTTCGTAAATAAACGAATACAATACTAAATTAGGCATAAGTTATTTGTTATTTTGCTCAATAGGTGTCTCCACGTTCTAATATCGCATTGTGCGCATCGATAGCTAACGAGTTAACAAATGAAAAGTTTTTATGATTAATTTATATAATCATATGCTGATTGAGTCATCGATTTGTTTTAATATCAAATTCTTAACATGATTTGTTGATTGATTGATATGTAATAATTAAATAATTCAGATACAGTTTCGTTTGAGTTATTGTCAAACAATATTCTAAAGCGATTAGATCTGTGATATCGTATTATGATTTTGTTTCGATTTAATTATTAATATTAAAAATATTGTTTGACAAATAGTAAAATGAAAATCTTATCTGAGTCATTAAATAAGTACATTGCAAATATGTACAATTTTGTTATAAAAATTATATAATTTTTATAATAATTGGAAAATAAGAAAATTTTTTAATTTTAAATGAAAACGAGACCAAAACGCGCAGAGGACTGACTTTCAAATAGATTAATGTAAGGAACAATAGTTGGTAACCAAAACACTTCTGTCAACTATGCTTTTAAATACCTTTAAAATATTTTACAATAAATTTTTATTATAAATTTTTTTACAACAATGGAATCCTAGCCAAAATACATTGTTGCACGCGTACAGACAGACAGACAGATGTGGTCAAATCTATATGCTCATCTTATTACTGAGAAAGTGAGCTAAAAATTAAACAATAACTAAAATTGAGGATATATGAGAGGAAGTATGAGTGTAAAACTATATGTATTTATAATAATTAATACATTCTAATAAGTTATTGCTCCCAACAATAACTTAATACCAAATTAATACGGTATGGTATGTACATTTCAAACAGGCATTAATTACTAATTACTAATGGTTAAAAAGTTAATGGTTTAACATTAATAAATAAAGTGATACTAAGAGTTGTATAAATCTAATTTGAGTAATAAAATTGATAATAAAAAACATTATTTCATTACCAGATATACAGTATGACCAGTGATGAACTCATACGCTCACTTTCTTGACGCAAACCCAACCCTTGTGTATCTATGATTTTATACGCACAAAATTGATCTCAAGATATTCAAAAGAAGTAAATATATTGAATAAATCGATATTAATCTTCGCGTTAGAAATTAATACTATAAGGAAATTTGTGTTTTGATGAGTTATATGCTTAATTGCTATCATTGATTCTAGAATTCTTCACGAGTGCCTTAAATACCTCTAAACTAATTTATTTATAAATAATAACTGATTTTAGACAATAATAGAAAGAATAGCACATTCACAGAGAGCTGACTTTCTAGTAGAATAATGCACACTTATTGATCTCAAATACGTATATTTGTTTTCATGTTTATAATGGCAAGATATCAAATACCTTTATTAATACAAAGACTGCGCACATACGGATGGACAGATATGGTCAAATCCATAAGATGGATAAGAATGTAAAAAATTTTCATATATTTTGTATTATTTCAATTCCAAATGCGCTTATAACTGATCAATTTTTAAATAATTATAAAATTATTCTTATGAGTTTTATCGATTTAAAGTTCTAATAATTTCTAAGAAACACATAATTTTTAATCTTTTGTCACAAATAGATAATATTTCAAAAAATGCTATAATTTTTTATTTGATAATTTTAGAGGCTTTTGAAAAAGAAAAAGTAAACTTGTGGTGAATAATTAGTTGTAACGTATGTTACGACCTCTGCATTTCACTGTTCTTTAGATAAGAAAAGCAAAAATTTAAATTAATACTAGTTTTTCCGTTCGCTACGCTCAAACCACTTAGCAGTCACCCTTTTAAGTTTTTAGATATATAGTCATTCTTTTATTTTGATTATACTCATTTATAGCTATTATTTGTGTCACATAAATGTTCGTACGAATTTTTTTGCTCGCGACCAATGCTCAGAGAGGTTTTTTCATTTTAGCTATGGTAATGCCGAGTCGATGATTGTCGAGTGTACATACTTTTTGATTCACCCCTAAGCTTACATTAAATATTGATAGTACTGTTAAATGCATTTCTTCTAAAATGCATTTTTACTATAACATTAAGTGAGTAACTCTCGTTTAGACACACTTTACCATAACGGTGCTCACTAAGACGCAGCTTAGCAACAGACCAAAATCTCATTATTTTAGTTTTATAATTTGATTTATTTGACTTATTTTCGATTTGTCAATTTCCATATGACATTAGATTTAACATTTAAGAACCATAATGAGCTTTAGATCAGTGGTTTTGAAACTTTTCTTTACGCGACATAAGATATCGAAAAAAATTCTCCGACCCATATTTTTTTGCAGGTAATGAACAATTTTTGTCAACGCTAATCTTAAATCATTTTCTACGTTATTAAAAACTTTAGCAAAAAGGATTACGACCGTTAATAAAATATAGATTTCGTTTAATTAATTTTTTAATGGGCTCATACATAGATAAATTTATTTTGCGACCAAATACTAATGATTATTTTTTTTTAAAAAAACTTGCGACCCGTTTTATTCTTTTGGGTCGCAATCAATAGTTTGGGAAACACTGATTTAGATAATATAATAGAGTAAGTATATTTGATCCGAAAATACAAGATTATAATTGTCTTAATTTTAACCAATTTTTTTAAATATAGAGTACATGAATAAATTTTTAATAACCGCAAAAACTTGAATATAACTTTAATTGCTCTTTATTACAAATTATACATGTCATTTGGCATATAAATTATAATCATTTTAATTATACTTATTAACTCGTTTATTATTATTCCGCATTATAAATGACAAAAATGGATTTATTGGTAGTGATATATAACGAGAACGTTTTTCTTTCTAACTTGACAGCCATTTATTTAAAATTTGCAAAAATTTACTATTTCAGCACTTCCTGATGGAAACGAAAAAAAAGAGCGAATAAAACGTTTTCGCACGATATCGCTGTGAATTATTCGAAAATTAATGGTTTCCATATCTATAATACAATTTTTGCACACTATATGATGCTTTTTTATTTTGTTATCAATTCCAAGTAAAAATAAATACTTTTAATATAATAATGTATGAATGCATATATCCATTAGTAAAGATTTTTCGCATAAAAGATTTTTTGAGTCGTTTTCATTCCACTTATTTATAATCTCTAGTCAACACAATTTATTGCATTATAAACTTTAATACCGCACCGGAAAACTAGCGGACAGTTAATAAATAAATAATGGAATTATACAAATAATGCAATGTGTTAATTGTGTTCAAAGCAAATTCAAATGTAAATAATAATTTATTTATCCGTTATTTTTTTTAATTAAATAGAATCTAATATTAGAATAAAATTATTTTTGTTAACACAATGACACCGTATAATACAGTTTAGTTTAAACAATTTTCGATTTTTTAAAAAATGTTATTTCGATAATACCATAACAATATATTAGAGATAAGATAATCGATGAATAGAATCACTATTTATTAATTTAACGTTTTTTTTAGAATTGAAATTCTAAACGAATTATTAAAAAATAATGAAAATCACAATTAATATTATTAATAAATCAATAAATTAGACTATCTATTCATTTATTAAAAACGTTGCCCTTTGATTTTCACATAATAAATTATCCTCATTATTATAATACATTGTAAGCTTATATACTAATTATTAAATGTTCAAATGTTAGACCGAAGAAAGAAAAAAAACTAAAATCACATTAGCAATGCATAACATTTGATAGTTTGTAAAGTATATGTGATATATATAAATAATAAATTATCATTAATACTGCATTATTCCCAAAAATACAATACTCTATACTGAATTATTTGGAGCGCACCGACAATCAAATGTTAATAGGTATTACACTATTCAAATATTTAGCGTTACATTAAATTATTTAGATATTGATCAGTGCATTACATACCTTTTTTCTGTCTGAGACACACTCATACACACAGAAACAAACAAATAAACGGTTAACTTAATCACATAGAAAATTATAGGCGAAATCAAACCTTCAATAACCGCATTCGTTATTGAGTTTAACTGACAATTAAAACCAAACAATAATCATAATCACTCTCTCACGACACGGACTCTAATTGTTCCGCAGTTGAGTCGCTTTCGTTGAGGTCTTGTAACCAATTAAATATCATTATATTTCTCTCGTATTTCGACAATGGTTTTCCTTTGTCGCGTTCAATGTCTTTAGCCGTTAAACTGATAGTTCCATCACTGGTTTTAAAGCACAAGTTCGCGAAATCGATCGAAATCATCGATTTAATGGATTGTGAGTCTTGTATGTGAACATTAGGAACTCCTAATCGAAGTGCAGTGCAAGTGGTTTCGGTGTCTGATGGTTTGGAAGATTGTTGTACACATTTAGCCGAAGAGTCGTTGAAACTGTTAGTTTGACAACTGTTAACTAGTCTACCAATCGCTCGTAATCTCCGTCTTAAATACATTTGGCGACATTTTTTATTAACAGATAGTATAAAATCTTGCGATGTAATAGTCGGTGATTCGACGGGTTTGAATGGCTGGGCCTGTGGTGATGGCAATTGCGATGTCGAAGACACGGGGTCTCCGAGATTGACCCAAGTGGAGCACGAACGAGATGTATAGTCCAATCGTCTCAGGTTTGGCAGTTCCATACGTGGTGTGCCACCGCTGAACAGCATCATTTCGGACCAGCTCTGCCTCAGTCGATACTCCGGTTGAGAGCAATTCTCGCTAAGTGTGCAGATATCTGATGTTGAAAAGCTTTTCATGAGTCCCAACACTGCCGATGATATTTTACAGCAACTTTTAATCACATCTGACTCCTCTTCAAACAGTATTTCGTTGAATTTGATGCCAGAGCTTCTTCTATTAACGCTTTGGACACTCGTTCCATACCTCTCTGATGGCACCTGAAGTAGTGAACTACCACTGCCTGATCTACTGGTGCGTGTCTGACACCATTGAAGGTTTGCCACTTGCACTTCCGGGACAGTTTGTTTCGCTTGATCCGTCATTCCTGACGCCAATGGAGAAACTTTTAGAAGAGTTACGCTTAAGTTCACTATTACTATCGAAAATTAAACAGTTTTTTTTGGATTTCTATGGTCTATATGTTACTTTCATTTGATCGTTATAAACAATATCGCATTTTGACTATAGTACGCGAGTTAACGCTGGTTCCAATGCATATCCTTCCTGACAACAACTACTGAGCGCAGAATAGCGGCAGAAAAATAGTAGATTTCCAGTAGAAGTAGTGATTATGATTCTCAACACCAAATGCATAATACAATACAATATTAACAATCACTCATTTTTCCATTATTTATACTTAAATAGCAGTTTTTTTATTCGCTTTATTTCGCGTGCGTTTCTCTAAAGTTCAAATCAAGCCATTGTTTATTCAGAACAAACCATTTTTCAATATTTATTTACTCAAATGATGGATTTGAACAGCAATGTGGTGTTGACTGTCGTGTCACGAAAACACAGACTGATCACAGCAATCATATCATATATATTCACGTGCATTCAAATATAAGACTAGGAAAACAGTAAAACAGCGGAGATTTTGTATTATTAATATGTCGTGCGTGTCACGAATCCGCAAAAATCTTTGTTTTTTGTGGTAATCTCTTCGGAATAGTTTTTTGACGCATCGCAAACATCGCGAACAGATCAGTGAAGACCGACCGCCACTGCGTATTGCTTATCGTTATGCGCAATGACTCGCTATCGATCTGTTCGTGATTTTATGAATAGATCGAAATGAAATTTTATTTGCTTCGTTTCGGGCAGTGCTTCGCCAGTGCAGACAATACAATAAATACAATACATATATTATGTGTATTATTTATTTTAGGGCTCGCAAAGAAAATAAGTAAACTAATTGCGTTTCTCAGGGATTTAGAGAGCACTTCACCGAATCATTATTAGGCAACCATAGCAAACGTTATTAGTAGTACTGTAGAGTAGTAGCAAAAATATTGCACAGTATTGTAAGCTTACTGAATATTGTATTGTACGGTATTGTGCGCCTATGCCTCTACTCTGCACTCTCCGCTCATCTGTACCTGATCTCTCACTGTTTCTGAGTGCTGGTAACGCATTCTCTGCTGCACCGCATTCACTCTTTTATTAGTTGCACAGAATGGCTGACGTGCAGCATTGCAAATACATCAAAAGCCTCTTATCCAGAGAAAAACTTAAATGAAAAGCAGGCACAAGTAATGCACGTGTGATGATAATCAGCTAAAAGTATTGTATTGAACAGAACTCTTTTCTCCCTCGGTTTGCGTTATTAACGCGTAACGAACGTAAACGTGTATACGAACGTCAAATTCGGTATAAGTTTATATGCGTTGCTGTAACTCCGACTCCACTGTTGGTTAATACATACCACTAGTAAATTCTACAGAGACTAAAACTACTATATCCAATTTAGACTATTAATTTGCATTTTTTCAATTTATTTACGAATTAATCTAGATTTTTTCCCGTGGCTTTAGAGTTCAGGCAATTATTTATCAACCAATAACTGGTTCAAAGTATAAGCGTCTATAAAAATTAAATGTATAGTGTTATGGAAGTTTTTTTGAGAGTTTACTGTATATAAAAGTAGTTTACATGTTAATACCATAAAAAAGAACACAGTTTAGCGTTATTACGCAACTTTTCTTAAGTCTGTTTTTATCCCATTTTTATTTACGACTTTTATTCCTAAAAGCAAAACAAAATAAAGTTGAAATAAGTGATCCGCTTTTTTATGGCGAGTGTCTCTCGCAATATTTGTTTTTAACGTTTAAATGAAAATGATTTGTTTGAGTATTATACAGATGGAACGACATTAGCATTACAGCGTGTGCTACTAGACTATAGTCTATTCGTCTATGAGTGCGCTGTTTGCCAATCTATGCTCAAAAAATGTTGCTAAACTTGCTATCAAAATAACAATTGAATGGTAAAAAATATGCAAATGCATACACGTATCTGTTAAAGTATAGTGCGATAAACTTGCGCTTAATTAGGAAGAGAGCTCGTAATATGTATATTGAAAAGCACTTTTAGGTAACTAAGAAGCAAAAAAACTTGTTTTTCTGTGTTGCTCTTATCTGTATTCTCAAAGTACACTGAAAATGTGTAACAAATTTCTCAATCGTTAGACAGCAGTAATAAGAAGTAGTTTTGCTTTATATATTTTAAAAGGTTAAACATTCACCGATGAACTAAAGCGATTGAAGTCAATTATCGTTATAAATATAATAAATATAATATATAAATATAAAAAAATCGTTTTTAATTCGAAATGAGGAGTAATTTTGATGATCTGGTCGGCAGACACAGCCGGACCACCAACAAAATCATAAACTATGGAACTGCCGGTTTTCGTGATAAGTATGAACCAATTATTTTTATTACAGCGCAAAATAAATTTTTATGTATACCTAAGCGAAGAAAAAAATTGCTTTTGAAAGAATATAACGTTAATAATAATAATAATAATAATAGTAAAGCAATAAAGCTAATAAAGTAGTCTCTGTTCTAAATTGATTTTATTTTCGTTTCTCGCTCTTTCTCTCTATATCTCTAAAACTTTTAGCGCAACACATTTGGATCACATTATGTTTCGTATGGGAATATTAGCCGCATTAAGATCTAGAGATAAAACGGGTATGTTTTAATTTTGTTTTGTTTTTTTTTTGTTGCCATACAATAACATAAACACGAAACCAGAAAACAAACAACAAAAAAAGTAAAATTGCACATTCAGTGATATCTAAATCCGAATGAGTTATATTTTTTGTCGAAAAAAAATAAATTAAGTGCAATTATAATTATTAGCACTTAATCATTGCGTAAAATAAGTAAAACTTTTTTAACGGTTAATGTTGACGGTTGCGAATCATTCAATTATAAAAATCAGGCTAAATGTTAAACATAGATAATTGTTGAACTGATATTAACGTTTATTTGTTTTTGCCGAAGTTTTACACGAAAAATATGTATTTTTTATTTGGCGAAAATCTGATGGTAATATTTATTTATTTGTTTAGCAACCATCGGTGTAATGATAACCGCTTCGCATAATCCAGAGGAAGATAATGGGCTTAAATTGATCGATCCTCGCGGAGAAATGCTCGAATCCAACTGGGAATCGATTGCTACTAAAGCCGCTAATGTTAGGTAATACTAGGGATGATTCGCTACGAAAAACGAAAACTTAATAAAACTTGTTATTCGTTATAGCGATGCGGAGCTTCTTCTCGTCGTTAATGAAATAATTGAAAGCAAACGCATTGATATGAGACTGGAGGCCAATGTGTACATTGGAAGAGACACCAGAATTAGTAGCGCTGGTTTCGCAGAATCTGTCATCGATGGCGTTATTGCAGCCAATGGCAACTATAAAAACTTTGAACTGCTGACAACACCACAATTACATTACATAGTTCTATGTCAAAACACTGCATCTAATTATGGTTCGCCTTCAGAGAACGGATATTATCGCAAATTAGCGAATGCGTTCATTCAATTAAATGGAGTGAATGGTGCGAAACAGAAAGCAAATAATTATGTTCCATCGGTTGTCGTGGATGGCGCTAATGGTGTTGGAGCCATCAAACTGAAACAATTGCAGCAATATATGGCAAACTCGTTGGATATTAGGATTATTAACGACGGAAATGGAAAGTTAAATCATTTATGTGGCGCTGATTTTGTTAAAGTCCAACAACAGCCACCAGAATCGTTGACACTAGAGTTCAATCAAAGATATCTTTCGTTTGATGGCGACGCCGATCGTGTTATTTATTATTACAAAAACTCTGTTGACTCGAAGTTTCATATGTTAGACGGCGATAAAATCGCTGTGTTGTTTGCCGCGCATTTAAAGAAACTGTTAACTGACGCAGAATTAACAGAACTTGAATTATGTATCGTTCAGACCGCGTATGCAAACGGCAATTCCACGTCTTATATCGAAAACGTGCTAAAAGTTCCGGTATGTTGCGTACCGACAGGCGTCAAACATTTACATCATCGCGCGCAACACAGCGATATTGGCGTATACTTCGAGGCCAATGGTCACGGAACGTGTGTGTTCTCCGATAACGCTATTCATGTCATTAGACAATCTTCGAACGAAACCGCCGCTAATCTTCTCACTTTTATCGATTTAATAAATCAGGTAATATTTGTCTGCATTAAAATATGAATTAAATGATTATTATATGAATTAAATACATTTATTAAAAATGATAAATCAAATATGAATTTTCAGACAGTTGGAGACGCTATTTCTGACATGCTTGTGGTCGAAACCATTCTTCGAAGTCGAGGTGAATCGCTTGAGGATTGGGATAATTTGTACGCTGATCTGCCAAATAGACAGATGAAAGTTAATGTTCGCGACAGAAATGCGATCACAACCGAAGACGCGGAACGCAAATGCGTCACTCCTTTTGGTTTGCAACAGCAAATTGACGACATTGTAGCTAAATATGGATCAAATTCCAGAGCGTTTGTGAGGCCATCGGGAACTGAGGATGTCGTTCGTATTTATGCGGAATCAGAGACTCAACAAAAAGCGGATTCACTGGCAAAACATGTCGCGAATATTGTTTTTGATTCGGCTGGTGGTGTTGGGCAACGTTTTCCATAAAAATAATTTGCATTTTAAATAGAAAATAACTACTTATGAATGCATTTCGATGCAAAATATGATTTTTTCAATAATTTCGACTTCAAGTATTTTATGTTAAAAAGCATTTTAATTATTTTAATAATTAAACGTTTAATTATTTTTCATTATATATACGATATAAAATAAATAACGTTTTATTTTTTAAATTTACTTCGCAATCTTATCTTCGTTTAATATATTTCGAGCATTTAAATTCTACGGTAAATCTAATTCCAATCACAGATTTTCTAACAATTATTTTAACTATTAATTGTTCTGAAAATTGACAGAATAGCCGCCAGAGTCCGCATTCTGCGATAATTTAAAATTATCGGTCGACAAACCAAACGGTCGCAGCACAAGATTGCCGAGATCTTTCAATTTGCCCAACATTTCTGTCTTTAACTTTTCATTGCGTTCGTGTATCCGTTGCTGCAATTCAACGCACGCCTGTTTGGCCTCAACGCAGCTGTCGTCCAACTCTAACACACGTTTATAATCGTTGAGCGCGTCATCGAGTTTCTCGTCTCTCTCTCGAAACAGTTGTGCGCGCCTTAACAACGGTTTCACGTAATCGGGCTTTAATTGAATGGCTTTACCGCAATCCACGATTGCTTTATCCTTTAAATCCAAGTGAATTCTGGCTGCAGAACGATTGCTATACATGACAGCCCTTTCCTCGACGAACACTCGCGGACACAGCCTTAACGCTGTGGTATATAATTCGCAGCTCTTTTCGTACGATTGCTGTTTAAACAGTTTGTTTCCCTCGTCTTTCGTTTCAATAGCCGTCTGTTTCCGTTTTAATATCTCTTGTTCCGATAAATTGGTCTCAATTTCGCTATAATATTCGTCATCAGTTAATTGTTGATCAGTTTGGTTGTGATCGATATGTTGATTGTCATCACACGATTCGTAATCACTGTTATCGTCATTTAATAATTTAAAATTCGTATCATTGGTTTGATTGTCATTACAATCATTAGTATGATTGGTATCGATTTGCAAATTTTCCGTATTTTCGATCATAGAGTTTATTGAATTGTTTTCACTCATTTTTGAATATAATTAATGATTTCAAATAATTGTTAAAAATATAATGACAATCTTAGTGTTTGATAGTAATTAATAGTATACGTAAATAGTAAACATTACATTAATAACTTATAATCAGACCTCGGATATTTGGGATTTTCCCAAATTTCACCATAACAACCAAAAAATGATATAATATTTAATAACAACCAAATTTTATAAAATATTGATTATTTCCCCAAATTTGTGAATTCATACAGAATAAATAGATATTAGATCAATTTTTTTTGGAAAAAATGCAGATTTTATTTAATTTATAATAAATTTTACTTAAATATTCAATTTTAAATATTCTAAAATGTATTTATTATTAAAGTTTTAAGTAAATTTATGTAAATTTAGTAAGAAAATAATATTTATTTTAATGTGGCCCACGGAATCTAATTTTATTAAGTTGAAAACTTTTTAAAAATATGCGAAATTTTAAAATCTATAATTATAACCCATAATCTGTTAAAAACAATCGAAGAAACTAAGTAATAAACCTAAAAATAACACAACCCATAAAATATCTAAGTTTTTTGTTACAACCAAAAATGGATTTTTTTGTTCCCAAATAACAACCAAAGTTTGTGATTTTTTATTCCCAAATATCCGAGGTCTGAGTATAATTGATTGCATCTGTTATGGCTGTAATGGTTAATGAATTTTAATAATTATTTTATATTAATTTTAAATTTAATATTATATGATAAGCATAGTATTTTTAGTGAAGTAATGTTCAGATTTTTCTATTACTAATTTATTACATTTTTTGTGTTCGAAAACTAAACAGAAACTATAAAAGCTAATGAAACTGAATGGAAAAACAATTATAAAATTTTTGTCATCCACTATATTAAATTTTTAAAATTACTTTTATTATTACTTTAATTAAAATTAATATTATTTTTATTCACTCAGTTAATTCAAATTCAAGTAAGTAAAGCAAAGTTTACTATTTTAATTAATATAATCAAATTAAACTTATTATATTTTTTTAAATTAATTCTTATAATATTCACCAGACATAATACTACATTTATTAATTGTTGTACATTTTGTGGTACATTTTACTAATATCAATAGTTTGTTTATTTATTATTATTTTCAAAAGTTTTTACAATAAAATAAATCAAACAGTAGTATACCAACAGTTAAATTCCTTTTTACATTTTAGTTACAATCTGAATAAAATATTTAGAAACGAAAATTAAATTTAGTTTTTAGCTCATTTGTCCAAAGGAGCTATTGGATTTGACATGTCTGTCTGTCTGTCTGTCTGTCTGTCTGTCTGTCTGTCTGTCTGTC
>JAQGAW010000869.1:0-23336 GCA_034698025.1 Phthiracarus crinitus
ACCCTTCGAAACGTCAAAATAAATTACGAAAGAAGTGATTAACAACTTTGATTAACAACTGAAAAAGTGAGAAATCAATATAAAATAAGTGCTCTTGTCTTTCATGAATTATATTGTATTACTTTAATAGTAAATTGAAAAACATAAAACGTATAAAATATTCTCATAAAAATATTATCGTTAAATAATTATCTTTAACAATTTTGGGGTGGAGTAAAATTTTCATATAGGAGTTTTTATACCTTAAGAAAATGTCTAAAAGCGATTTTGTCCTTACACAGCCTACAATCATATCTATTTATCATTTTATAGCCGCTTTTACTCCATTTATATAATGTAATACCAATCTGAGTTTCAGCAAGTGACTCCTCAAATCAACAAAAATTTTAAGATGAATGCAATAGTATACATATTTAATGTAATATTTTAAGTTTCTCTACCTCAACCCCCTTATGGAGAGCCCACCCTCTCCAATCACAAAGGTTTCATTTCATACAATACTGTAGAGAAAGCAACGCAAAAATTAAGTTTAAAGAAAAGATTTTATCATTTTAATAATAATTAATAGTATTTAAAAACAGATTTTTAGATTTTAATTAAGATTTTTGTTTTCTCGAAACCACTAATATTTTAGTTATTTCTAAACACTGTGTATAACACACACACACGTTTAACACACGTTTTAATTAACATTGTTTTTAACATTACATCAGATTTTATTTTGATTTCACTCAAAATTATGACAAATTATTTTATGAATATTGGGCTGGGCTTAAGTATACGGGGCCCGGGGATAATTTTATCCGATCTTGAAAAAATTGATATTTTTGGATTCCCTTAGGTTAGAGGAGCTCATATCGAACCTTAGTAAGGCTGGATAATGAGAGGTTCGGACACAAAATCGAATATTCGATTTAGAGGATTTTCGGGATCTTTGGGTAAATACCGGGCCCTACCCGGTCAAGTGGGGTATTATTGGATAGGTCTTGGGGAGATATTTCAAAAAAGACCACTCCCGACCCCGATTTCGGGAAATAAAATAAAAATTTTATAAAGAATATTCTGTTAGAATTTTTTGGTTTTGCAGAGGCCCGTAAGTGTTAACCAGGAATCACCACGTGGAGGTTGGGCTTGACTTGATTCCCATGACAAGGACAAACATAAAACAGACATGGACAAAATTTTTTTGAATTTTTGGTTTTTATATATTTTTTTTAAAAATTTTTTTAACACAAAACATTAATAAAGATCATCTTTTTGTGATGTATCTTCATTTAGGACTAATAATGGGTTCACAACATTAGCACCTGATGGTCTAATTTCTAATGGAATTTTCATTATTGGAAGAATTGCAGAATAATGATTTTCGTGTAATATAACTCTAACTGGCTTTCGATTTTTAAGAGTTTTGTAGTCAAGAAAAGTGGCTAAAAGACGATTCTACGAAAGCAAAGACCGTTACACATATGGCACACAACTACGATTTATTGTTTTATCAATTTATTATCTCAACCGTCAAAAACTTCAAACTTTCAAACGCTGACCAATGGAGAACGAACATGAACGCGATAGGAATGGCAGTATTTAAGCTGAAGGCAGCGATGAGGGAGAGATTCGATCCAAGAATCTAACGGTTCGGATGTGCGAAAGTTTGAGAAGTGTTGGACTTATTATTTTGATTTTTTTATGTTTTAATCATTATTATTAATAATAACGATTACGATTTTGTTCCTATTATTAACAAAGCTAGCGATTAGTTCTGTCAATAATTATTTTACTAATTATTTTGATATTTTGTATCCCAATTTATTCAATTTATATCTTATAAGTGCCAGTTTGATGTAACGAAGTTTAACACATTTTATATTTGTACGCGTTTATTAATAAAACTTATTAACTGAACTAAAGTTTGTGAAGTTATTATATATTTGGTTTACGGAAACTGAGCGGGAAACGACCAATAAAGCCGTAATATTATCCATTTTGCCAGTTTACAAGTTTCACAACGAATAACTCTAGAGCCACCATTATCGCATAGATCTCTCCATGAGCCATCGTTTTTGAATGAATAATACAAATAAATTGGTCTGCCTATTGCTAATGAAGTACCAATATTTGTTATAGAATTAGCCCAATAATACTCATTAATGATTTTTCTCGGATATTTAGTAACTGCGTCATCATATAAGTCTCGAGAAATTCCTGAACCTAGAATGAAGTTGTGTATGTCAAATACCATTCGTCTAGCAATATCTTCTAACTGACTTCTATATCTAAAAATCATAGCCATAGTTCCAATTCTTCCGGAGTTCGTTCCGTTTAACCCGATTAATATCGCAACACAAATCAATAAATGTTTGCGAATAAACGAGAAAGTTATGCATTAAGTAATGGCGAAAATCGATCAAACAGAAGATTTGTATTTCGAAAGCGATATGAGAAACAGTTTAGAGATTTTTACAGAATACTGTCGCGTACACTACAATTTGCGACGAAAAACAACAATTAAATTTGACGAAAGAGTACTTTTCATAGCGAATGATGATTACATATTTGGTTACATGACCTATCATTTCGATTCGAAGCCTATCATTCATGTCATACTTATCATCGCATTATTCGATTGTTAAAAGAATTGCGTTCCCGAAAACAGTCATCGATTACAACACAGAATTATTTCGTACGCAGTTTTATGAACACAGTCTTACTGCCCTTCGGTCGACCACTCAAAGACAAAATAGAGAGTTATGAGTTTATGGCGATTTTCCGACGATTGTACAATAAAATGATGATGAGGTTCAACACTTGAACCAAACAGATTTAGATTATATCGACACATCGGAAGAAGAAATCATTTTCAATACTTATTTCAAGCGAATCGAAAGCGTTTCTGGAGCGAGAAAAATGATGTGATCGATGTTGGCGTACGCATACCATGAGTTCGAAAACAGACCTCAAAAGTATCGTCGTTTTCAGTATTTGACTGCATTAACATCGATAATAAGTCCGATCGTTAATCAGTCATTTTACTGTTACTGTATTCTTGTTTTAATTGCAAATTTTTTATTTTATAAATAATAAACTTATAGTTTAATGCTATTCGTGTAATAAATGAGATTTTTATGATGAAAATAAATTTGGTATATTTTATTATATTAAATTAATATTAAAAACGTAGTATAAAATAATCAAATTTTTGTACATTTTAGATCAAATTCTAAAAATTAATGAAATTGTAAAAATTTTTGAACATTCTTGAACAAAATTATAATGAAATTTTTAATTTAAATAATTAATCTGTTACCGTAATATGGAATAAAGTTTTAATATATTGAAACAATTTGGAATTTTGGAGCATTCCTTAATCCTCAACTCAAATAATTAGGCAAATACTTTGGTTTTCTTCTATTGGGTGGGTTAGGAATATAGTGGACCAGAAATTTCAAAAATAAAAAAGTAGCACTTCAGTACGATATACGTATAAAATTTGCTGCCATTTTTAATTTAGCAAATTTTACTATTAATCAACAAATACCTCATATCCCTCATCTATCAAATAGTTTTTAAAAATTATATGTAAAATTACATGGTTTAAATAGGATTATTCGAGTATTCTTAAAAAATTATATTTTATAATAAAAATTTTCCTCAAATTATTATTCAAATTGGATAATATTTTTTATCAAGTGAGCTGCGACTTTGTTTTATTGTCAAACAAGTAAACATATAATAAATTCGATATACAGATAAGGTTTATTTGAATGTATACAGTGCAAGGATTGGCTTAACATTGCAATTGATGTACATATTGTTCATTTTAAAATTGATCCATATTTACATTTAGAGAAAAGTTCATAATTTATGTTCAAAATATCACTCGGTTTAAATCTATACAAAGTTTTGAACGACGTACGATATTGCTTGAAAATCTTAACAAACAGGTGTGAAATGCATAATCCTTTGAGTGAATTTTAATCGGACCTGTATGTACATTTTAATCCTATTCTTGTACCGTAAACATTGAAATAAACCTTATCTGTAATAACATGATATTTATTTGAAGGCTTCCAACATTTTCAAACTTTTTAAACAATGAAATTTTAACGTTCTGTTTTAAAATTATCATTATTTTAATTTTCAATTATTGATCTTTTAGTGATTTTAAATATTAAAATAGCTTTTTGACATGTTTTTGAATTTTAAGAGAAAATGAATCTCTACTTATTTCTAGATTTTTTATTTGACTAACTCTGTCCAAGTTTGTGTTAATGATAGTATTAACTAACATATGTTTAAAAATTATTGTACAAATGTTTTTTTTATATACTTAAAAAATCAAACTTAAATATTATCAAAATATTATAATTAAATTCTGTTCTTTAATGTCCGTTAGTTTTAATTTAAACAAAACTAAAAACAAAGAAAAGCATTAAACATTTAAATCTAAATCCGTAAACTGTTGCTTATTATTCAAAATTCTTGCGCTAATTTTAATAACTCATTCGATAAAACACTTATCAGATGTCCTCTAACTTTATTTGCATCAAAAAATAATCACAAAAAAAATATAAGTAAGAATCATTCTTTTAGTATAGCTTTTATGAGTTTTGATTAGTAATAAATATTTATACTAAAATAACTGCAAAAAAATCCCAATAACTATAGGCTAATGTTGTAATTAATCTTAGCCTACAATTATTTGAACCAATAACGAGGAATTACTGTAAGTTACATAAACTAGATTTACTGTGATGTAATGAAATGCTATGATCACGTGATGTTCACCGATAAATAATATCAAGAATTTGTTAAGTAATGTTTGATAAGTTACGATAAAAACGATTTATAAACATTAATGATATGTATATAAACTGACAGTACAATCATAACGTATGTGATAATGCAATCATACAATACTATGGACCAATTGGTTTGCGATGGTATTATAATTATTATAAGCTTAACTTAAATCATATGAAATTTTAAATTCAAAACAATGTATTATTAGATTTGAAGGCATTCGAGCGACGATTAATAGAGATCGTTGGACAGCAGAGGCCAACGACGCGTCGCTGGAGGATAGTGTTAGCCATCAGTTCAATGATGACATCCGCTTCGGCCTACTATTGGCTCAGCGATCCAATCACTGCAAGAATATCTCTCATCGATTCGTTACTCATTCACTACTTATTTACCATTAATTGCATTGTTTTGATCGCGTTTTTTATGATCGGAATACATAAGAGAGTTGTGGCAACTTCTGTGTAATTCAATTATATATTTAATAATTGTTTCATTTAAATTTCATTATTTTTTGAAGCATTTCTATTTTGAAATTAGAATAATATCGCGAACGCGACAAGTTTTATCCGATTTCGCGATGTCTTGTGACGACAATGGAAGACTAATACTTAAACCCAGACAATGGAGAACTAATTTCAATGATAATTTTAGAATTTGAAACTTTTATTATCTTTAAATTTTATTACCGGTTATTGTTGTTCGCAAACGTGCTTTTGTGCCAAAATTAATTATTATTATTATGGTATATCATATGTTAAGTAATATAATTTTTTTATTTAAAATTAGTGTTTTTAATATAAATGTTTTTGCAAAATGTGATCAAACTGTGATTCAATAAAATTATTTACAAATTGCACTGCAATTATATTGTAAAATATAGTTAACAGTATTTATAATTAAAACTTTCTAAACTGTTTCTTAAATTTTTCAAATATATAATCATCGGATGCCTTCTCTTTTCCAGGAAATTTCACCGTTTGTTCCGAAGCCTTCGATTGTAACTTAACGACACTCTTTTGCGGCTCATCTCCGATCACAACAAGCGGTTCCTCAACAAAACTAATGGCAGTTTGTTCCACATTTCGTGCTCTTTTCTGATTGGTTTTGATACGCAAATTCGTTTCATTATCGTCGATATTAAACCGATTGTGATGAACAAAACAAACGGCAATATTGTTTGGCACAAACGACGACATATTAGACGACACTTTATTCTTCTTTTTTTCCACTAATTTCTGCTTCGCTTCTTCAGTTGCCTCGATATTTCTGATCCGCTCTTCAATACCCAATTCCACTTCAGGAATGCCGTTAAGCATCTGATTGGAGAGCATCTCCTCATTCTTCTTCACATTATTTCTGAGCAGATGTTCTGGTAATATATTGAAGAGCGCGTCTTCGCTAATATTGGCGCAACTATTGTTGTGTTGCTTATCGCTAACACTGTTACCGTTACTGTCAGCGCACATCGCATTCATCTCCCTATGATTACCTTTACGTTTACCCAACTCTTCCTCGATATACTTCATCAAATCAGTGTCTTCGTCGCGTCTGTTAGTCTCCACCGAAAAAGTATTTCCCAAATCGAGTTCATTAGTGATCGATTTGGCGTCAGTTATGCCACCTTTAACTGTTGCAGCAGTTTTATTGCTGTTATTATCAGTGACTTGTTTTGTATCATTAATGGCTAAGTTCACCACATTTACACCTCTTGTCACACGTTTTTTAAGTGCTTGTAATTGTTTTAATTGATTCAATTGTTGCCACTGATCGCCATCTGTGCCAATATTTGCTTCGCTATCGCTTCCACTTTCATCCGATTTTGTGTCTATTAATTTACGCTTTCTTTGAGCGAAATTCTTTGACGTCTTTTTAAACGTGACTTTATTGTCTGCCATGTCTTACAGTATAACCAAAATATATTAAAAGTTTAAATTAATTTACTATTTTTAGATACTCTTATTTCTTATACTGTAAATAATAAATAATTTGATAGTTCACAACACGTGACCTCATTTATAACCAGTGTGTTCCTAATAGTAGCTGAAGGAGATGTTGACACAAATTCTCAAATTTTCCAGAAAAACTCGAAACATTTTCGTTTTAATCAAAACTTTGGTTTTGGCTGATACTCATAAATCCCGAAAAACTGAATGAAATCCGCACACCATTGGAGTTTGTGATATTCAGTATAATATATTTTTCAAACACATGGTGAGCCATGAAAAGTTTTTTCCACTGACCTTTAAACTTATACATTGTTTGCACGTTTTTTAAACATAACGATAGCACTGTATATATTGTTGTAAATAATCAGCGAGTAATGAATAATCGAAGAAAAACAGTTACAATAGCGTCAAACGCCTCACAGAACAAACGCAACGAATCATCGATTACGTCGCTATCGACTCACTGTTTGAATGGAGTGAATAATCTTCGGCCAAAATGTGAGCAAACATTTGCGTTAATCGTGAAAAATGCGAACAATGAGTGCGTTATCGCTCACGAGAGACAGCTATGGAATGAGATTAAAGAGTATCGACACGAGAATAATATCATTTTAATTGATTACTTAATCGGTTTTTACGTAACACTTCTCGAATCAGTACTGATTGATAGTTCGCGCAAAGAACCGTACATAACAATTGCTGCCAACTGTTCACAGCTTTCTCCGACCGTAAGATTTTTGTTGTACAATATTTTGATACGAATCGGTGACTTAAACCGTTATCTGCATAAGACATCAGTGGCCGAAACATATTATTTGAACGCGAAAAAGTTGGATCCGATGAGAGGTCACGCTTACAATCAGTTGGCAATTGTCACTCCTCTTAGCGAACCATTTAAGTGCATCTATTATTCCGCGAGAGCCGCCAAGTCTTGCGTCGATCCCACAGTTGTGGCCGAAACTAATCTAAAGATGGCTATTAATCGATTTAATACCAGTATTTTGAAAAAATTGTTTAAACTGTCCGTAAATGTTAAGGAAGATAATACTGAAGAGTATCCGCAGAAAGGAATCGATTGGTTTTATTTGGCAATAATAGCGATTTATAGCGATAATTTGAAGCCTATTTTTAAACCTTTAATTGAGTTTATGTTAACGTGTTGTGGTAGTAGTGTTCACACAGAAGCCAATACTAACTTAAAGTTTTCGTTAATGGCTTTCGACGCTTTACTCGATTGGATCACAATCAGAGACATGAAAAAATATTTCGCCGAAGAATACGCCAAAGAACTACGCGATCTTAAAACGAAATTAAGAATATATTTAGAGTCAAATGCTATCTCGAACGCAGTGCCAGAAAGCAGTGCACAGAATTGGGATTCAGTTTTGTCGAACGCTTTATTTCATGATTATATTTTGCGAGGATTCGCACCGCTAAAGGAAATTCACCAGAACTTGATTTTCCAGATGAATGAAGTGCTTATCATTGATTTTAATCTATTGAATGCTCGCGTTAATGATAAGTTAGACAAACTATTGCTCAATAAATTAGCTCAAAAACCGCGTAAAATACGGAACGTAGCGCTTGGAAGTATACTCGAAATGGAACAGACATCCGATTAATTCATGTTTGGATTTTGGCTTCAATTTTATCAATACTACTAATACTGTAACAGTTGTGTTGATTTGCTTTCAATTTTATAATGTATAGCTTTTTCGATTCTTTATTCATATTTTGTTTTGTGTTCAAATTTATACAAATTAAAAATACTGATGCCATTAAGCGATAAGATTTTTTAATCATAAATATGTTGACGATATTTAAAGTATTAATTTAGAAGTAATTTACTCGCGAAGTAATGAATAAATTTCAACTCACATAAAACGTTTTATTTATTACAAACTATATTTTTATACGAACAATACATTTATTAAGAATCATTTGAAAATTTATTAATACATTTTGATATACAAATGACAAAGAATTAATTATGACATCATTTGTGATGATTACTAAAAAACAATACTAAACTAAATGAGTATCGATCGATGCGTTTGCAAATAGAAATTATCGTTTTTAAATACAATTATGAAATATTTAAAACGTGAATGAAGAGTAAAGAATAAATGTGTGATGTATTTGTCACAAGAATGAGCCGCACTTTAGTTTGGAATAGTTATTTCGATTAAATTAATTTCAGATATAATAATTGAAAATATCATACTTTTGTTAATCATCTCTCAATTCAATAATAATTTTTTAGTTTAGTACTTTAAATGGCTGTGGAAAATCAAAATTTAATATTAGTTATATCGCAGTGTATGGCTTAACAGTTAATCACGTTTTACAGAGGATGCGGTCAGTTCTTCGCTATTTGAATGCCATGTCAACCGATCTTCATAGAACTTGATTACGATCTAAATCAATATATCAACGAATATATCAATATTATACGATTATATCAATCGATTTACGATACCTGAGGACACTTAACATTAGCCATTTTGGCGGGAACTAAATCCGCTTCATCAGAGTCGAGCCATTTCATGAGAAACATGAGTTCTCCGCTGGCATCGGTTGCACCCAATATCCTGTCGGGACGCAAACCCCTCTCGAAACCTCCTCTCGGCTTCTTTAGCGCGTCTTCGAAGTCCTCCTCTTGAGACCTATCCTTCGGCGGACGTCCAGGAGTTGCGCGTCGCGTGCGCTTCGTGTCACTCGTGGGAGTTTCGACGCTCTCAGCGCGACGTCTGCCCAACGACTCTCCACGTGACTCTCGTTTGTCCTTTTCCTTACTCTTTCTGCGCGATTCCTCGAAATGTTCGATCAATGCTTCGCAGTCCAGATTCTCTACGGGTTCCCACGTGTTCTCCTCGTCTGGATATCCCTTCCATTTCAACAGATACTGTATCTTTCCCTTAACGTTACGCTTATCAACCACTTTCTCGACCACGTAATCCTCCACAACCTCTTCCGCGTCCTCTTCGTCCGTCTTCTTTGGTTTACGCGGCATTTTTTAAGTTAACAGTTTCAACGATTAAAGTTTATCGTAAATTGAAGCCGTATTTTGGCGATTAAATCAGTAAATGTGTAGAAAAAGCGCTAAAACTGCGATAAACACTGGTTTAGAGACCAATATAATGGCAGTGCTGTCAATAATTTGGTATTTAAATGATTATATCGTACCGGTATTCAGTTATACGCTATTGTTCTCACACACACAGTGTTACGCATACGAGTCTCTATACGCTCTCAATAGCATAATAGCATAATAGCATAATAGCATATGGCGCTCAATTCCACGCAAATTCACGTAACGTTCAATACGGTATGATATTTTGTGTGTGCTTTTCGTTATGCAAATTAAGTGACTATCAATCAATTACGTTCACAAAAATGTAATGTTTGCGCATTAATACGTACATACTGTATGATAATAGTTGAGCGCAAAAACAAAACAAAACGCAGACAATCATCGAATGATCGTTTAATTCAATTCGTTTTACTCAATTCATTATAATTACGAAATGGATATTCTGGAGTACAACGACTCGTGCAAAGAAGACAGAGGAGCGCTCGTAAGTGAAACGCATTAACCATTATTATCAATGATTTATTTATGTTTTTGAATGCATTTCATGACAACTTCTAGAATAATGGGAGACTGAAGATAACAAACACTCAGATTATATTCAAGAATCACAAAACTGGTAAAGTGGAGACAGTTTCCGCGTCAGACATATCGTCGATCGCGTGGCAACGAATGGCACTGGACTTCGGTCTACGAGTGATGCTCGAGAACGGACAGGTGTATCGATTCGGCGGTTTCGCCGAAAATGATTTCGACAAACTCTCGAAATTCGTTTCACGCAACTATCAAATGGATTTGGAGAAAAGGGAGTTCTGTCTGAAGGGTTGGAACTGGGGATGCGCTAAATTCGATGGCGCAGTACTCAGTTTCGATGTGAAGAAGTCTGAGCGAGCGTTCGAAGTGCCGCTGTCTAATGTGTCGCATTGCGCCACAGCTAAGAATGAGGTGACACTCGAGTTCCAACAGAACGATGACGCGCCGGTGTCGCTCATGGAAATGCGGTTTCATATTCCGGCCATCGATGGTATGGATCAGGTCCAGGATTTCTTGGAAAACGTTATCAAGAAAGCGAGTATTATTAAAGAAACGGGTGATGCGATCGCAACGTTTAAGGAATTGCAATGTTTGACTCCTAGAGGTCGATATGATATCAAGATATTTCCGAGTTTCATACAATTACACGGAAAGACATTCGACTACAAAATACCGATTACGTCGATATTGCGTTTGTTTCAATTGCCTCACAAAGACGGACGACAAATGTTTTTCGTAATGAGTTTGGATCCGCCCATAAAACAAGGACAAACTCGTTACCACTACTTAATTCTGCTTTTCAACAAAGACGAAGAAGTGTTAATCGAAATTGGACTCTCAGATAAGGAAATTAGAGAAAGATATGATGGAAAATTGCAAAAAGAGATGCAGGGATTTGTTTACGAAGTGTTGGCCAAATTAATGAAAGTTCTTGTGCAGCGAAAGATAACGATTCCTGATCCAAATTTTTGTTCGCCGAAAGACATTCCTGTGATTACGTGTTCATACAGAGCGAGTGCCGGACTTTTATATCCACTCGACAGAGGCTTTATGTATGTCCACAAACCTCCGATTCATATTCGCTTTGAAGAGATCGCTTCAATCAATTTTGCGCGTTCTGGTGGTTCCACGCGATCTTTCGATTTTGAAGTTGAAACCAAATCCGGATTCGTTCACACATTTAGTTCGATCGAAAAAGAAGAGTATTCAAAACTGTTCGACTTTGTAGCGAAGAAGAAGTTAAGGGTCAAGAATCGCGGAACAGAGACCACTGAAAAGACCAGAAAAGATAGAGTTGATGACGATATCGTTGATTCTGATCTGGAAGATGACGAGCCCGACGCTTATCTCGAAAGAGTTCGAGAAGAGGGAAGAATTCGAACGGAAGGAGGAGATGATGACGACGACGAGTCTGACGTGTCGTTCAATCCCGGAGGAGAGAGTGATGACGTCGCCGAAGAGTTTGACTCGAATGCCAGCGGCAGTTCTTCGGGGGATTCGGACGAAGACTCGCCTAAAAAGAAAAAGCCAGAGAAAGAGAAGCCAAAAAAAGAGAAAAAGAAAAAAGATAAGGAAAAGAAGCATAAACCTAAAAAAGATAAGGATGAAAACAGACCAAAGAGACCGCAATCGGCATACTTTTTATGGATGAATGAGAATCGTGAAAGTCTTAAGAAGAAACATCCGGAACTTTCGATAATTGAAATCACGAAAAAAGCGGGCGAATTGTGGAAAGAGGTTAAAGATAAGACAAAATGGGAACTATTGGCAGCTGAAGCCAAGAAAAAATATGAAAAAGATATGGCAGAATATAGAGAAAAGGGTCCGTCAGAGAAGACGGAGAAGAGTCCCAAGAAAAGCGATAAAGTGAAGTCTACGCCGAAAAAAGCGAAGTCACCATCAAAATCGAGCAGTCAAGGAACTAAAGGGTTTAAGAGTAAAGAGTATATTAGTGATTCCGACAGTTCCAGCAGCGATGATAGTGGAAAGAAATCGAAGAAAAAACAAAAACAATCGAAAAAAGAGAAAACTAAATCACCGAAGAAAAAAGATGAGAGCGATGTTGAAATGAAGAGCGCGTCGGAATCGGAAGAATCGGCTGCGACGACACCACAATCGGATGACGATTCAGATTAGAAAATACGTAAGAAACAAATATATGAATCATTTCAATAACTCAATGATTAATCCATTTATAGAGATTTTGTTTTAATATCTCAAATATAATGTGTTTAATGGTTTAAAAATGTATTTTTAAATTTACAAAATGCAGTCTCAATTAAAATATTTAATTAAGAATTTAAGCCAAAAATTTGGCACTTATTTAGCTTATTATATATTTAAATATATATATATATCTCCTAAAATTAATTAACTATGACTTAACAGTTAAAAATTTATAATTGTGTACAACAATTGGATTGCGACGTAAAACGCGATACTATTAGTGACACTTGAGTTTGCTGTTTGATTAGTAAATTGTGCACATATTAACTAAACGTAACAACGAATAATATAGACTTGAAAACTATAAATCTTCAAAGAAGGCAACTCTAGCTTTAGTAGTTCCAGATCGGGTACGCTTTAGAGTCGAGTATTTATTATCGCCGCGATTCACGTTTTCGTCGTAAATCCGATCCAATGACGTCAACTTATCCTCCACTTTAAGCACTTGTATCTCCGATTTTAAGTCTCTAAGCTGTTCTCGCAGATGACGCGACTTTTCTAAATACTCGATTCGTTCTTTTTCGATCTCGAAATCTAACTTTTCGACATCGGTGTCAGTTAATAAATCACACGCCGCTGAGCTAAGTATACTTGATATTTGTGAGCGCGATGACGATGCCATCGAAGATGTGGTCACTGTTATTGAACTTCCGTTGTGGTATGGATGATGATATGGCGATATCGATGTGGAAGGGTATGGTATGTTGGGATGAAAGCCGTAGTGATGATCACTAACATGAAAATCGTTGAGATCCCTATTGAATATTGTAATGCCGCCTGAGTTGCTGTAATTATCGTAATAGTTGTTAATGTCATCAGACATTCCGTTAATCGTCGAATTATGATTAGAATTGCTGCCAATTATAATATTTGTTCCATTGCTGCTCGTGTGGTGATTAGAACTGATTTGCGACGGACTTCTCAAAAGGTCTAATAATTTCTCTTTGGCCTGTCTTTCAGACAACTTAGCCTTATAAAGCTCATTGCGAAGCTGTTCCGCTTCTTTCGCTCGCCGTTCACTTTCCTCAACCATAGTACTGGCCAACAACTCTGCTTCAGCCGCTTTTCTCTCCATTACCATCTTTTCTTCCTCCGTCTTAATTGCACTTATTTTGATTCGTTGTATCTCTGCTTCCGCTTCGGCAGCTTTTTGAGACAAAAGCATCGCTTCTTCTTCAGCCACTCTAGCCTTCTCAGCGAGTAATTCAGCAGTTTCTTCGCTCCGTCTTAACGCTTCCTGAGCGCCATGCGCTTCGTCTTGATATTGCGCTAATCGTTGCTCTAATTCCGATCTCTCTCTTTCCGCTTCTTCTCGTAAATGTTTTTCTCTGTCAAGTTTAGACCTCTCAAGCTGTCGCCTGTGTTTCTCTTCTCTGGCCTGTGATTTCATTTGTTGCAACTCCATTGTGTCCGGTTTTCTTCGCCGAATAAATAGCTCGTGATTACCGATACATAAATCTAGTATCAGCTTATTCATGCGCGTCTTTGTTGAATAGAATTGAAAGTAAGGCGAATGTGTGCGTTCAACGGGTTTGATAGTGAACTTCTTATCGTCGTAACTGATATTTCGTATTTCACTCCACGGAAACGTTATCTTTGGATTTAGTTTATTATTTTTCTCATAAATGTGTAAACCCAATGCTGTGACGCCTAACCACAAATCGCTCTCCTTTTTATTGTTAATCGGAAAATAGTTGATACCATACATGTCCAGGTCTTGCGCTATTTTTAAATACTCCATCTCTGCTTCGTCTCTCGTCATGCCTAATATAATCGCAAAAAGTTTCATTTAGAGTTTTAATTTTTTATATCTCATCTTTTTTTTAAAAAAAATAAAATTAATTCACGCTTAAGTTATTAATACATTTTTTCGTTTTAATAAATTAAACTCTAAAAATAAATTATTCATCAAAAATATCAAAATAATTTAAAATAGAAAAACGAGTTTTTTGTTGAAAGAGAGAATAATAGAGTCTATTTGAGGAAAGATACGCAAAATATGCAAGAATTCATTGCCGCAAAAATGGTATGTTAATTAACGAATAGCAAACAAAATAAGGAAAAGTGAGCGAAAAAAATTAAGTCTTTTCTATTATTATCATTAAATATGAATACTGTATACCGTACTATTTTTCTCAATGTAAAGAATAATTTCATTATAATGCAGTGAATAAATGTTTGAAATAAGTTAATAAGAATAAAAATATATAAAGAATTTGCTATTAATTCAGAAATAAAATATACGGTAATCAAAAGTACGAAATTTAATAATTACGGTTAACTGAAATATATTAAGACTAGATTAAGTATCATTTTATAAATTTATTAAATCCCATATCTAGAAAAAATTCCATTATTAAGTTTTATAATCCTATTTATTAATATAATAATTGCTATTATAAAAAAATGACGTTTTAATGTTAAAAGTATTTAATCCCATAATTAACATATAACTGACAACAGAAGTTTTTTGCAGATACTATAGTTAGATGTTTCCAATCCAGTTACACATTCTAACTTTGAAAACTTATTTATTTATATTTAATTGATAAAATTATAGTTTAATAATACAGCAAAAAACAAATTAATAATTGTAGTTTATTTTGTGATTATGCGTTGATATCAAACAGCAAAAAAAACAATACCTTTATGATCGGCGTACCATATTTTAATCCTTTCCTCCCACATCTCTGGAGTCATCTGGTACTGATCGATAACTCTTTGCGGCAACAAGTCTTCCGCTTCGGCCAGAGTTCCAGGTTTATAAGTGTTTGGGTCGTAATCACCATACTTTGCTTGAACTGCATATGACGCTAATAAAACACTGGCTTCTGGTGGACAGTATATATCCATATTAAGTATCGCTTGTTTCACTTGCAGAAAAAATAAATGCTGCGTAATCTCCTGTATGAGCTCTTCGGCCACGTCTTCGGGGAAAAATTTCGCTAACAGTAGAAAAGACATGGACGGTTCGCCACTTAACTTATTTTTGTTTTTTTGATCTTCGTATTTATTAACGGCAATGTCCTGATCGCAGATCTTTTTGTCGACTTTTAGCCACGAAATGAAGCCTTTGCTGTCGATGTGTTGCAAACCGAAATACCATCGCTCGCGAAGACCTATTGTTCTTAAGGCTAAGTCCAGTAAATCTCTGCCATACATGCTCTTATTTACGTCGAACTCGAGAATCTGCGCGTCCATTGTCGATATGGACACCGAAATGCATTTTCGCGACTTTTGCGGAAGAGTGGGAAGCGTTCGCATTTTACTGAACATCTTTGACAGACACTCATACAATCGTACAAATTGCCAATTAATTTGTTTGCGTCAAAGAAACGTGTGAATCAAAATCAAATTTTCGATTTTTCGTTTTGCATGTTTGCGTCGATTATGTTTAGACGAACCAAAATTAGTTTTTGTTAACTTAAACAATCTGTTATCAGCGAAATAACGCACACAACAAACCAAAACTATTTATTGATATATGAAACTTTTTTTCATTTAATCATTTACTTTAAACAACACATATATATTATATATGATATATAGTATACATATCTGTTCATTAGTATGTAATCATTTTCTCCCTCTTCTCTGTTTAGCTAATAATTGGTGAGCAAATCGCATACCTTTTTGAAATGTTTGTGTAATATCTGTGCGTAAAGTGTGTGTGTGTTTGTATTTGTTTGCCAGCGATTAGTAGTGAACATATTTTCTGGCAGATGTGAGTGCGTTGTCGATGATATGCAGATACGCTGTTATACTGTTATGCTGTTATGCTGGCAGAGATTTATTCAATATAACGTTAAGAGTAAATTGCGATATTTAACGCCAATGACCTCAACATTGGTAAACACGAGAGGCAGCACTTTTAATGTGAGTGTATGTGTTGTAATCCATAGAAAGTTTTTTTGCTTTCTTTCAAAACTGTGTCAACTTATTAAAAAAATTTCATTAATCATGGGTAATGTTTGCGCGGAAAAGAAATCATGTTATGTTTATATAATATCGCTCACAGCGAATATCACACTCAGAAACAGTGCATTTTTGTGCGCAAATCAATTAATTTGTAAATAAAAGGTTTCACAAGTTTTTTCGCTTTCGAAAACTTGTTGGCTTTGAAAGTTTTGAGTTTTTTAAATTAAACATCTGTTAAATATTATTTAAGTACCAGTATATATATATCGTATATTATATATATATTATCGTTTAGTCATTTGAAATATGTTATCAACATTTATATCGCAAAAATGCGATAAAACTTTAATTGCTTTTAGTTGTTAATTAACGTATTGTTTACGAGCTTTGATTTATCGCTTAAATTGTCTACTCTTTTATTTATTTTCAGGTTTACAATAATTTCTTTTAATATTCATTTTTTAGTCGAAACACTATCTTTCAGTTTCTAATTATTTATTCAACAAAAAAAAGTAAATTCAAATATACGTCTTCCCACATCTATTAAATGTTTAACACATTTCATTTCAGTTTTAATACTGTTTAATTAATTATCATTTTGATAAATATGCGAAACTTGATTTGTAATTATCACAATTTTTTGGCGCAGTTGTGTCATAAACATTAGAATAGTATTGAATTGTGGAGGTAAAGGGGTGTGTAATTGCGATATGAATGTGTAATTACAAATGTTTCAAATTCTTAACTTAATGTGTGCAATCATTCTTTAAGAGTGTTCAAGTTATAAATGCGTGGTTTGTTTATGAGTTAAATGTGTGCAAATCTGAAAAATACGATGATATCAATTATTTTAGTTTTGATAAGTTTTTTTTACCAAAATAAACAAAACCATAAATAATCATATGATAATTGTTAAATGTTTCTGAACAAATAGAAAAACAAAATTAAAAGAAATAAAAAGTAATTTAGTTAAAGGTTAAAAATATTAAAAAATCTTTTTATAAATTGTTATTAAAATTTTTAAGTGATGAAAATTACTTGTTGGATATTAAAATTTACTGTTAAATTTGTCAAACAGTAAAGCGCTTAAAAGATTCTCATAAACTTTTTCTTTAAAAAATATAGTTTTATGTTTAGTACAGTACAATGCGAAATATCAAATGTCTAAAATCCTTCAAAAACTGTTGACGTCATTTCATTGCCTGTAAACTAAACCAGGAATATATTTATCAATTAAAAACTGATAATAAACCATTAATTTCTCAATTTCTAACTTCTCTGGAGAATTTGAATGCTAAACAATTTTTTAAACTGTAATACTATTTTAGTCAATTTTTTAAAACAACTTTTAAAGTAATTTTACTTTTACAAGTATAAATTATTGTTAACAATGCAATAATTTTTGAGTTCCAAAAAAGGAAAATATTTTGCGCTAAAAAGCGAATGAAAGTTTTAACAAAATACAAAACATTCATTGTTACTGTTAAAGCTGTCGACTAAAACTAATCATTTTCTGAGTGAATAAACAAATTGAGCTAAAATAATGACATGTACACTTCATTTGCTGATGGGTTCATATTGTCACCCGTAATGATTAACAAAAACGTCACATTCACAGAGAGCTGACTTTCTAACATGTTATTTCGGTAGTAATTAATTTAATAGCTCGAAAGATATCAAATCCCTTAATTAATATAAAGAACAGATATAATCGCTTAATAAATATAAAGACTGAGTACGTACAGACGAATATAAAAAGACGCGGTAAAATCCATAAGCTGGACTTAATTTCAAGAAAGTCAGCAAAAAAAATTTTTAGTCAAGGTTTACAATTATATTTGTAAATAAGTTAAATTTTAATATTTCAACATTAATAATATACGACAAGCCAACCAAATTCTGAATAAAAATCGGGAGGTATTCGATGCGAATAAAAACCTCGGAGACTTCGGGATTTAAATAATTATAAAACTTTAAGAAAATGATAACAAAATTTAAGATTTTTCAAAAATCTATTAAGAAAATTTAAAAAATTTTGTTTTGGGTTGAGTCTAAAAAGCTTAAAAACTCCTTATATTCGAACGATATATTTTAAAATATTGACTAAAAAATTAAGAGTTCACAAAAACAGTTCGGAATTAATTTATATATTTTTTCAATTTAGACCATATTATACACAAATCCGATTTTAGTATTGAAATACACAATTTTTGTGTTTGATATTTTCGTCAATTATTTATCCTTAAACTGTAAGTCTTTTAGCGAATAATCATAATAATTTATATTATCGTTTTAATACAAATCCAATTTAGTTTTAGATCAAACCGTATCCATGTTTGATATTATTATCAATTTTTAGATACTTATACTGACAATTTAATGATGAAAAATTAATATAATCCTGACTATAGTTTTTTTTATACATATCTGATTTAAATATTATTACTAAAGCTGTTATCGGGTACTAAAATTGGAACCCGAGATTAACCGACAAAACAAAGATTTTAACCGACCCGACCCGAGAGTCAAGTTTTTGCAACCTAACCAACCCGAACCGAACCGACGGTTAACCGAAAACCTATATAAAAATATGTAGTGAATAGAAATCCTATAATATAATCCATAATTTGATTATAAATATTAATTATGTAAATAATATTTATATAATTCTGCTATTTCTGGCAAATTTAGCGTTTTATTTAAGAATAAATTGTTGAAATTATCTACAATCTCTATGAAAGATAAATGGCTCAATGCCACCCATTTAAGCAATTAAAGTACCCCAAGCCTTACATAAATAAATTAAAATACTTCCCACCAAAATTTTTATAAAAAATACGTTTATTTTATAAAAATAATATAATTTTTAAACCGATTTATGTCATTAGCGTTCATGTCGTGTCCATTTATGTAATTAGCTTATACAATGTTCGCTCTCGCGTGAGTAGCTCTCGTGTCTTTCGCTTATGAGCCAGAATACCCAGTAAAAGTACTTATTTCTTAAAAATCAAAATAAAATATAGTCGACAACAATAGAAACAATAAATTAAATGCCAAAAATTTTTTAATGCACAAATATTTTGTCTTTATTATTGAATTAAATCTTATAATACAAAATGAGCTCATTATGAATGTTCATTCTCTTGTTTTCTAATTTAAATCATGTTTATATAACTAATAAATTTAAAATTTTTGTCCTCGAATAACAAACTAATTTCGGCGTCTGAATATTTTAGATTGTATCCTGTTTTAGGTTTAACTGTTTTATATATAAAGAATAATAAATAATTTCTAAACCTATATTAAAGTATTATATATTTTTAAAAGGAAACGTTTGCGTTGAATATTTAAATTAATGTTAACAATTTTATTAATGCACTTAATTAGCATTTATTTTAGTATGTCGAGAATGTGTATGATAATTCAATTCAGTTGATGTCACAAACTTCATGTCACAATCATTATAATTACATTTAAATCGTTTATAACCGATATGACGATTTAAGTGATCGTTTCGGCTTCCTTTCGTAGTAAATCTTTTCTTGCATCCGTTGAAATCACAAATAAAATGCTTTTGTCTCGTATGTGTTAATGAATGAGTTTGTAGATTTATTTTTTGAGAGAAACTTTTCGAACAGTCTTTAAATTCACATTTATATGGTCTTATATTTAAATGATGAAAATTATGAACTTTTAAGTTTGCTTTTTGTCGAAATAGTTTATTACATTTATTACATTTAAAGTTTTTTATATTCAAATGTATTTTTTGGTGACGAATTAATTGAATGGAAAGATTAAATCTGTGTCCACATTGAGGCCATACACACACATATTGTCTTTCTTTTCGATGCGTTGATTGATGTCTTTGAAAGTGTGAATTATAATTAGTTTTATAAACGCAATCATTATGATTACAAATAAATCTAAACTTATTTATATTATCAGATATTTTTGATAAATGATTGTCTGTACGTTTAGAAAAATTATTGATTATTAAATTATTAATTGAAACTTTGATTAATTTACATTTCTTATTCATTTCATACTTCTTTTTTTGCAAATCATTAACTAAGTTATACTTATTTTTATAATTATCATCACAAATATGTTGATTTAATAAATCGATTCGTTGTTTTAATAAATGATTAGTTTTATAAATCTGTTGCTGTATTTCACACATTTTCAACATTAGTGACACTTTTTCAAACATTTCTAAATTATAATTTTTACACAAATCATTTAAACACATTTTATTATAACTATTATATGATAACTTCATTGAAATATTAAACAAGTTAAATATACATATTTAAAGTCTTAGTGTTGCACTTTTTTAAATATAAAATTTGAGGCAAAAGTAAACTTTAAATAACTTATACAAAATTAGTTTGTATTTAAAAATATTCCAGTAAACAGTAAAATTATTTTAACTTTTAGTATTTATATATAATAAAATATTGAATTTTATTCATTTAAATTTTTATTCATTAATTTATATTTAATACATCACAAATACAGAATGAAAAGCAGTCTTCATTTATAAACAAAGTAAAAAAAATATCTACTGTATTACGAAGTGTTGTTGAGTTAATGTTTATATATATTTCTTTGAATAGCCATTTGTATTTTAAGTTGAAGTACTTAAATATTAGCTTCAGGCTATTTTACAAAACCAGTATTATGTCATAAACAACGATATAAAATAAAGTAACGGTATAGTTATGAGTAGGGCTATTATTTTACTAGAATAAAAAGTGATTAAAACGGGTGGCAATAAAAATGTAATAAAATGGGAAAAATGTTTTTCAACTTTTCAAACACAAAAAATTCAAATCTATAAAATTTAATTTTTTTAAACTTGATTGAGCTCAATAAAAATTTTCTTGTTTTTTCTTTTGAATATCTAGCGAGTTATTCCACATTTCTTTTAAAGACATACTATTTAAATAAATTGTACCACAGTATAAATGATATATTTGTAACAAATAGTTTTTCATGAATATTAAAATTCTCTTGTGTTAAACAGAAAATAAACTGTAAAATCAAACACGTTATGTCTTAACATTATTTTACTAAATCTTTAAATCATTCTTTATTATCCATTAGTTTACAGCCATTTTATTATTAAAGATTAATGTTATTTTGAAAAACTCAAGTTTCGAAATGATAAGATTTCCAGTTATTTCGAAATGATTAGTGTTTCGAAGATTAATTATTGATGATTGTACAAACATTTTGTCACATTTGTTATATTTACACTTAATTTACATTTATCTTGTATGTCTATGACGTATTTGTTGATTTAATTTAGTCGATGCTACAAATTTCATTTCACAATTATTATAACTAAATTTGAAACATTTATATCCTAAATGTCGATTTCAATGATCTTTTAGTTAGACATCCTATAAAATCACAATTAATATATCATTGATCTCTAGATTTTAGATGAGTTTTGATTTTTATTAAATTTAGATAATTTAAATACTGAACTATGAAAGCGTTTTCTATGCCAATTCAAATGAGATGACAGAAAAACATTTTGTGACAATCCTTATATTTAAAGTTAAATAGCTTTTTATGTAGAGTTCGTATGTGTGCATTAAATTTATTCGATTTACTCATTTAATTTATCGGTTATTTTCGTTGTAAACAAATAGTATTTACGATTACTGGTAATAATAATTGATTAAGAATTTAAGAAAATCATTTTTGTCAAACATATTTTCTACCACAATATTAGTAAAAATAAAATTCATTTTACAAACTTTATTATAAGAAATTTAACAAATATATCAAATAAATTTTCCTATTATTCAATAATTAATTATTTTTATAAATCTGTTGTAGTATTTCACACATTTTCAACATATAATTATTGTACAATACTTTTAAAAACGTATTACATAAGTTTTACTACTTTAATATACAAGTCATAAAATGAATAAAAATATCAAACTCATGGTTTCCCAAGAGGGGGTCTAGCCCCCATATGCCCCCTCTACTAAAATTGAAAAACTAGACCCCCTACCCAAAGTTTTGCGATTTTAAGGACAAAAAAATTTAAAATTTGAAAAGTTTTGTCATTGTAAAAAATTGTGGTTTAAATCCGTTATGTTTATAATGAGGGCGTGTTTATGCTATCGCAAGGAAAATTTTTAAAAAATAAGCCGAAGGCAAAAATATTGTCCGCTAAATCCGGTGAGTTTGACACCACTTTGAATTTTGAAAAAAGTCGAAAGTACACCCCCCAGACCATCATACCTTGCGAAACCCTTATCATACTCATAAATTTTGTAATGTATGTGAATTATCATTCACATCACTGTAAACTGTAAACGTATCATATCTTAACTATACTTCTAGTCAATGAAAGTTAACTTATGAATTTTTGTTGTCATTGTTTATGATGTTATAGAATCAAAATAGTTATTTTCTTTGATCCATTTAAATAAATACGAAGCTTTTCGTAAGGCACATCTCATTCTATTTTTAGCTTCTAAATTATAATGTGGAAGAACAGTATGATAAAAGCAAAACCAGATTTTTCCAAAATAAAATGTTTCATCATTTAGGTCAAATAACAACTTTCTTTCTAAAAGTAAGGACTAATGTGCTATTAGACGAAAATCCAAAAATTATTTATTTAAATAATAATGAGATTAATATTAAGATGTGAAAATGAATTAAAACAACTAAACAAAATAAAATCATCAAAACTGAGAAAAAAGTATTTAAAATCTGTTAACAACTGTGTTATAAAAGCTATTGCAGAAATAGCTCACAACTGTTTAGTTGGAAATATTCCATTATCTAAA
>JAQGAW010000870.1:0-23322 GCA_034698025.1 Phthiracarus crinitus
TAACAAACAATTAGTTAATTTTTAGACTTGTAAAACCCATTTTTAACCCATTTTATGTCCATTTTTAGCCTTTTAAAGCGCATTTTTGCCCTATTTTAAGCCCATATTAATCCAGATAGGAGTCATTTCAACAATGATTTATTGAAGATAGGAGTCTTTTTATGTCGATAGGAGTCTATTTTTTTTAAAAAAATCCCTTTATTAATATAGAGAAAAAATCCCTTAATAAATATAGAGATTGACCGGTCCACAGACAGACGGACATGTCAAATCCAATAGCTGACTTTTACAAAGTGAGCTAAAAATGAATTTAAACTTAACTTAAGTACCAAAAGTACAAATAAGTGATAATTAATAAAGTAAGAGATTAATGGAAAATTATTTTACTATGTTTATCCACAAGTGAAATAAAAATTATTAAACAATTTTATTACGATAATACTATAATATTTATAATATAATGAAAGAAATATAAATTACTGCTTTTGAAAGTACAGCTGAAATAAAGCTATTAGTTTATGAATATACGGAACATTATATTAATTAAATATAACTCGTTAAATCTATAAGCAATCGATTTTTATTTCTTGTCTTACTGGAAGGTTAAACATTTTAAACTATAAATATTTCTTGTAAAATTTTTTATACAACCATTTTTGATCGCTTCTATCATTTTTATATTCATGGATAGCTTAACAATATGTCACAACATTTCAAATAGAAAAATCTATATAAATGATCTGAAAGGTGCAGTACGATATAAGGTTGCAATTTTTACATTTCAGAAAATCATTTTACAATTAAAATTTTAGAAGTTATTTAAAAAAAGAATTTTATTTAATCTTTAAAAAGTTTCAAGATTAAAATTTTGCTTATAATAACGAATTCAATTACTTAGAACGTCGAATTTTAACTCTTATTGAGGTATAGCTAATGGTGGGCTAATACTTGATAAAAAGTGAATTTTAAGTTATAAAATTGAGTTTTCCTGAGTTTTCGAGTCAGCAAAAAAGGAATTTATATTTATTTATACGGAATTTTCTTTTGGAGTGTTAACTCGAAAAACTTACTCTTTGCCCATCAGTTATTGAAATATTTACTATTCTTTAATTAAAACAAGAACGACACATTCACAGAGAGCTGACTTTCTAATAGTCTATAGAAAATTGATATAACTATTCTTTAAGTCAAGTCTTGCCAAGATATCAAATCCCTTAATTAAAATAATGAAAAGATGTAAAAAGAAAGCGCACATACGGACAGACGGACGGACGGACAAACGGACGGACGGACGGACGGACGGACGGACGGACAGACAGACAGACAGACATGGTCAAATCCATAAGCTGGACTTCTTTACAAGAAAGTCAGCTAAAAAACAATTTTATAATAGCGAATGCTTTTAGAACTAATTCTCGTTTTCATAATTGAAGGCTTAAAAAGAAAAGAATAGTTTAATATACTAATTTCAAAATATATACTTTTCCTCATTAACAGCTAATCTTCTAAACCTCAAACAACGTTAATCCTTAAGTATTTCACTAATTTAAATACCATTTATTCAAGAATAAAATTATCTTACAAAAATTATTTTAAAAACCTATAAATGTATCCAAATATATATATGGAGGTAAATGTTTTATATTAAAGTAAAATAAAGACGTCACAACTTTTATCAAAATTATGCAAACATTATGATATACGACCAAAACACTAATGCTTAGCAGTATTAGATAGATTTATGGGCACAACATTTTCAAAATAAAATTTATCTTTATTGTTATAAAATTCTCTCTTAGAATAACTTTCATATAGAATATAAAAGGTGATATTTATACGTACAATAAGTATTTCGGTATATAAATATGATAATAGAGTAGACTAAACGATAAAGTGTTTTCTCGCTAATCGATTCAAAGATATTATTGATTAAATAAACAGAACTGTCACTATATGGTACAAGAATACTGTTTTAAGTAAGATTACTATTTGTCTCTTTTTTTAGCTATACTATTATTTTCGCTATACTATACAATGGAAATTCATATCCAAAAGAGAGACTCGATATAAGTATGATCTTATTAATGTAATCACGCGTATAATAGCAGAGAAAAATTAATATGTGGTTATTATATTTATATAAAATGTGTTTATATCCAACACATTTATGAATTGAATTATTTATAGATAGCTAAAACTGAAAAACAACTAAATGCTCACTTTTCATACTTTTCATTTCTTAAGATTGTTTGATAAGATGATGCAAACGTTAATATCCTGTGCTGCATATATGTTTATCTGTAAATGTGTTTTTTATGAAAAAAAAGAAGAAAAAGAGAGAATACTTTAAGGGCTCTGTTTCAATATGAAGAGCCGTATGTCTCTCTACACTTACAACTTAACAATACAAAAGCTTTTCTCAATATCCTCTTATACAACGTATGCTTATTGGCAATGGTTCTTAATTCAAGAAACTCTACTGTATAGTAAACTTTTTGTGTACTACTGATCCCATCGAGTGTTTTGATTATTGTGCGAAGCCTTTATAACTTTTATTTCGTTTAGTTCGATATACCTTTAAATTAAATATATATTTGTTTTCATACGGTGAGCACAAGTATTTTCTATTTCGCATTGTAGACATAATTTCGCAGTTAATAAATTTTTATGAAAAAATATATTATTCTTGATATTCAGAAAATGTTAGGATTAATTTCACTATTTTGCATATAAAGTATAATGCATTCAAATACAGTTACAGTAAGTTATAGATGAATGTGTTTGGTTGTGTTACGACTGAACCCCGTATTAATTAAAATGATTAATTAATCGCAGAATTTACGATTGCAGATACATTTAGATTCTCTTTCGCTTTCAATTCTTTTTCAAACTAAATAATAATAATAATAAATATTTTGACGTTACCATAGGAATAGAATATTAAATCATAAACATAACAATCTTTGTTGTGAAATACATTACAAACACTGCTATGCATATGATATATAAATATATAAAATTATTCTTATAATGTTGATGTCATTTCCTTAATAATTTACACAGAAATATATGAATATTTTCAGGTCAGAACATTATTCGTTAGTGGCTTACCCATGGATGCGAAACCACGAGAACTTTACCTATTGTTTCGCGCATATAAAGTAAGTTTCGGTTTAAAAAGCAAAGTTTCTATTGAAAAGTCGCACAAAACATATTACACAAGACATTTGCGATTACAACGCATAAACACGTTGAATAACACGCTGAATAATAATGTTAGCAAATTAGTATTAAACAAAAAATTAATGATCAGTAAAATATAAGCGATATATTGGTGTTTGAAATTTACTAAAAATGTGATACATTTCTATTAGCAATTAGTTATACAAAGAGTCGCATATATCCCTTTATTATTAATGACTTGCTATTAGTTGACACGACTTTATTACAAGACAGATCAAACTTGACCATCATATTTATTATCGCTACCGCACCAAAAGACATAATAAATATTATAAAAATCGTATCGATTAGAAACAAATAGATTGCCGTATTTAACTCTAGCTAGAAATAGGAGTTTCGTGTCAATAAAGTAAAATATATAGATTAATATGCCGTACGGACTATACAATATGATGCACACTAGATCTATATATATTATATGTTAGAAATACTGTACTGTATGACAATTTTCGTGAAAAAGCGTTTATATTAGTCTCAATCATTATTCTCAATCACAGAGTAGTGCGTGTTTTATTTAAACAAAATATAACGTATTATTTGTTCCGCAACGAAATTGTTTTTCGTTAAATGTCTTTATTTAATAAAGCGATGTAAAAATGCATTTCTTTTTTGGCTACAAAAATAAGAATAACCCTAATTTCGCTGTTACTGTAGGGTTATGAAGGCTCTCTATTGAAAGTAACGAGCAAGAATGGCAAAACTTCTTCAGTAAGTAACACATATGACACTGACTTATTATACAGAAACGCATTTTTTATTGTTTGCCCAAATTTAACCGTGAGTTTGGTCTATTTTATTGACAGCCTGTTGGCTTTGTTACGTTCTCTACTAGAGCTGGTGCCGATGCGGCTAAACAAGATTTACAAGTAAGTTTTAGAGCAACATTTTCTATTTGTCATTTTTGTTTGATGTCCCAAAAGGATTTGAGTAAAAGCTTAACTCACATATAATTTGTTTCTCTTGAAAAACTTTTTATATCAAAGAAAGAAGTGTTAAGAATAAGTTTTTGATGTTTTTATTGATGATACAGGATTTTTAACAACACTCTATTTTACTTTTTTATGTCTGAATTTGTAAAATATTGGCAAACATAAATGTTAGATTTAATGAGTTGAGTTGAAATTTAAAACTTTTTCATCGAACTTCAGCAACTGTTTCATTGAAATTTCTTTAACCCAGAAATAAAACAAAACTGGATGAAACTACAGTAATACGAATTTTAAATTAACATTTTTCATGTTTATATGTCGAATTCTCAACAATTTTAAAGTCCAAAATAATTTCACTAAAATTGATAGATATTTGTCATAATTTTAAGCAAAAAAATTTCCCGTATATTCTTTTATTTGCATTGTTGGCTAAAGACTAGTTAGCACTAGGACTGACTAGTACATAATATTAGATTTTATCCTGAACCCTATTCCTGTTTTAATTCGTTTTTGATCCCGATTAGTGATGACCGTTTAGAGCCTCTGGAGCATGAGTCTTAACCTGAGCCTCAGGCTTTGGCTCGGGTTTAACTTCTGAATTTGAAAGAGGCTTAGATTCTAACATTTTGGAGCCTTAAACCTGAGGTTCAAGGCTCATGTTTGGCTTGAAATAGTCTTAGAGCCTTTTTATAGAGGTTTGAGAGGTTCTGTGCAATTCATTATGTTATAGAATGTAAATTTTAGAAAATTTTCAAGTTTTAAGAATGTTATTTACATTTTCTTTATTTTTTATTGTTCACAAAAGTCGCCAAAACATGTGTATTGTTCATCAAAAATAGCTCTGGAACCCGAGTCTCTCCATCGCTACTGCCGATTCTTGTTTTTAGTCTCAAAAATCCCGCTTTGTGTTTATCAGATAGAGACTAGCAATTAGCATTTTCTTGACTTAATCTTATTATATTTTCTTTACTTTACAACTTTCTGATTGGATTATTTTTGTAGTAAACAAAAAAGTGCAAAATGACTTAAGAGCACTTTCTAAGACGTACATATATCCAATTCAAAATCATTACTGTATATAAATTATTTAACTATTAAATCATTTTTAAAATAAATGTTATCGATATATCAATATAAACTATTTATCTAATCTCAAATCGTTTAATTTATTAAGAAATTAATTGTTTAAACAAAATTGAGAAGAACCAATAAATAGTGAAAAAAAAATTTTTGTCTAATAATATTTTTATAATAGATAAAAAATTGAAGTGTTGATTTTGAGTTATCACTAGAGCCTCAAAATAATAGCATTTGCTACTTTTATTTCATAAGCTATCATATATGAGTCTATATTTTTGTATGCATACAAATCACATAAAATGAAGCGTTTTAACTCTATTTATTATTGCTATTTTAAATGATTACCACTATTTATGCTATTTTGATAGTTTATATAAAAATTTTCCAAAAATTAAAAATTTGATGTTTAAATCCTATGATTTTCGTGAACGCTTTTATTTTAAAAATATGAAGAAAATATCATAAACAAAAAAGATTTATTTTACAAAAGAAAGTATCGTATTTTACCGCGCTCGTTATACGAGAAAGTATGATTTAGCGTTAAAAATTTATTTAGGGTGCGCAATATACGACCAAAATATTAAATATAAAACTTATGTTTTTGAAAATTCTAAGACGAAAAACATTGAAAATTTTTTGTCAAAATTAAAAATTTGTCCTTCATAACCGATTAGTATTTGTAGCCCCCATAAATTTTGGAAAAAATTATAGTTTTAATTCGTTGAGTTTTGGGATGGGGTGTTGTTCAGGCTTTTTCAGAGACATTTATACATAAAGTATGCATATACATTAATGCGCGTTATACGTAGGGTGCGTGGTTTACGCCGTAAAATACGGTACTATAAGAACAACTATTTATTAAGAAATAATTAGCAACATTTGTATATGAAAAATTGTAATTATTCTTTGATTTTTATGAAATATCTTATAAAAATAAATGCCATTTTTAATGGTATTTTGGTCAATTTTTAACGCCATTATTGCGCTACTTTTATATGCAATAAATGCTATTTTTGAGGCTCTAGTTATCACGCTTTTATGCGAAATCAAATAACCCTAACGTTTGCCTTTATTATATCGCAATTATTAACTCATAGCAAAATTTTGCACAGCTTTCCTTCCTTATCTTGAATCGCACATTAATGAACCAATATTTTATATATCGATAAGAAAAATTGAAATCGATTTTTTTATTATCGTAAGATACTTTGTTAAATAAAGAACTTTTCTATTTGTTTGTTTGTTAAGAGCTCTCGCAATCATAAGAGTGTTCTTTTCATTAATGTTAGTTTGTATTTATACTTGTGTCGCAGTGGACAACATATAACCTTAAGTTTAACTGTTCCAGAAAAAGCTTTACCACTACTTTTACTCGATTTCAATTACATTGAGCAATGCGAAAAAAACGAGTGAGACCTGTGGGCAAATCAATGCCCGCATAGGTATATGTCTGACCATTACCTTCGTAACTGTAACTCTTATGATATGTAAATACTAGAAAATTTGTGATGCATGAACTATTATTTTTGTGTATTCAAATCCGAGACCAATATATTCCAGAGATAGCCTGCGAGTATTGTTACTAAATTTGAAACATGTCTGAATCACTAAAACAAGTCTATTATTCTTTATCTTTTACTCAAGTTTTCTTTATTTATCTTTCATCAGACTTTATTACGCACTTTTTAAAATTACATCATTTGCATGACAATGTTATTTTAAATATTTTAAATGCAAATTAAATAAACGTTATAAACGTAATGTTGAATTGAAATGTTTTATAAAAATTAAAAATTAAGAAATAGAAAAAATAGCCTGAAATTTGGATTATAAGTCGCTTCACGTTATCTAATAAAACAATTTTTAAAACTATATATCGAGCATATTATAACTAAAGAGCATAAGTTGCAAAAATAATTCTTATATTCTATATATACAGAGCATATAACGAATAAAGCATTCTTACATCTTTTGACAATCATGAACCTATATGTTGCTCAAGGCATTAATTAGTACCTGAATTTATTTGTATCCAAACTAAATATTTGAAACGCTGAATGTTTAGTTTGATAGAAATATGTTTAATCAAGTCTACTAATACTACGTATTGTAATATTGAAATAAACTACTATAATAAACTATTATTTATCAGAATCATTATTGGTTTAAGCATTTACTAAACATAATATTATTTGATTCAAACATTAGAAGTTCTTTTCAAGATTTTTCTTTTTAATTAATGTGCATTATGTTAAAATATTTCACTAATTATAATAACAACATAATCAATTATGAATTACGGATCCATAAACTTTTATCTTTAAAGACGCATAACTTAAGTTAAGAAAGTTATAAGGAATACATTTCTAAAGTTTATGATTGGAGTGTTTGCATGTTTGCTGACTGATAATCAATAAATATTGATGTAATCATTGATGTAATATTAATTTAGTTTAATTAATGTAAATATTTTTGCTTTGATTGTATTCAATATGTTTAATTTAAAAACAATGATAATATTTTTCATGTACATATAATGTGTAAATTCATTGAATAGCAAGGGATTCGATTCGATCCAGACTTGCCTCAAACAATTCGTCTAGAATTTGCAAAAAGCAATACCAAAGTGAGTAAACCAAAGCAACAATCATCACCTCCAGCAGCGGCAACACATCCAGCGCTAGCGATGCATCCATTGACAGGGCGTAAGTCAGCTCTAAAATGATTAGTGATACTGTATTTACTTCATACTTTAATATGATTGTACAGTGGAATTGGGAGCTGCTTTGTTCTCAGGAACACACGACGGTTGGGCTCATCATCCGTTATCATTCGCCGAAATTCCAACAGCTTTGCATTCCCATGCACTCGTTCACCCAGCACTTCATGCTCAGCTGCCGGTAAGTAAACTGTGTGATACGCAAACACTAACAATTAACAATTAACACGATCAGCAACAACTTTAACTCGTTTATGCGGTATTAAAATATACTGCACTTTTTGACTTCGAATTAATTTATCTGCCCCTGAAATGACACTTCATTAATATACTTAACATATATATCAATGTAAATATTAAGTTAGTTGTGCAGCAATTTGCACTCTGTTTACCATTTAGATAAGGCTATTGGGTCTCATTTACTTATAATTAAGTATTGCATGAAATAGGATACAAATGATGTGTACACTACAGTGTTATATGTAAAAGTAGCACTAATGCATTGTATCGCAAAATCGATTAAGTTAACAATGACTGAATAATAGGGATAAATCTCTAAGATAAGATAAATATTGAGATGCGATCTGCAATTGGCAATTGCACTCCACTCGAAGTGTTAGACTGCAGATGTAGACTGCACTGAACACCGATCACACCGATCACGATCACGATCACCGATCACTGATGTAATTATCTGTTTGCAGCCACAATTGGCAGTTCCTCATCCAATAAGTCATGCCGCGGCACTGGCAAGTCAAGCAGCAATTCACGCAACTATACCACCGCAGCATTTAGTGGCTGCCAGTAACGCTTTAGCGAGTCCTATTGGTTCTCAAGCTTCATCTAATTCTTCTACACCTCCATGTTCTACACTGTTTGTTGCTAATCTCGGACAGTTTGTCTCTGAACAAGAACTTAAAGATCTTTTTGGGAGGTATTATGCAAATACATTGCACACCTATTTATCCTATTTATTATGCAATTTCTATTGCGTTTTCCAAGTATATCTTTAAGACTTAAGTTTATATGCTTAATAATAGTTTCCCTGGATTTTGTCGTTTACGGATGCATAACAAGGGAGGAGCACCTGTTGCTTTCGTTGAGTACACGGTATGACTACAGTATACATACTATTCCTATTCGTTATTGAGATGCACCCCAACCTAACACATTGCAACCCAATCACCAACACAAACAGTAACACCAAAACCCAATTAACCAATTATAGTATCAAACACACAACACATTTACCACATTTACTTTATTAAGTTATCCCAAAATATTATCCTTTCATCTAATTCATAGGATGTACGTTTAGCTTCACATGCTATGAATGCACTGCAAGGTTATGTTCTATTTTCTTCAGATCGGGGTGGAATGAGAATCGAATACGCTAAGAACAAAATGGGAGAAATCAACACTCAACCAATTATGGTAAGCGTATTGCTGTGCAAATCGCACCGGTATTAGTGTTGCCATCTATTTTCATACAATATACGTATTTGTTTATTTCTTAAGTTAACTTTTATTAGCTGATTATTGAATATTGGATATATCCGTCTGATAGATAGAAAGGCAAAAACTAGTGGATTTAAAACCTTTAGTAATTATTTGATTATATATCTCTTTACATGTAAATTCGCTAATATGTCTAATTATCGATATTAATAAATCTATTATTGTTTTGCAGGTAACGCGTGAATGATATATACTTTTGCCGATTTCATTGATTTAGTTAACTCCGATTTCTCTTCAATTTGTGGAAAATTTGCATATCATTCGATTAACTGAAATTGAATTTAAATGTGTTTAATGCGTCGAAAAAAAGTTTTACTAATTGTAAACTTTCTTTGGTAATATCAATCAATTACTTAAATTATTGAAATAATAATGTGAATCAAGGATTTTATAAAAACTAAATTTTTAAAAAAATATAACACAAAAAAGTTAGTTATTATATTACATTTGTTTCATACACTCTGTTTTATGTTTTGCAAAAATTCGTTTTTTGTCTGTATATAATACTTGCAGTATATTTTCAATGTTTTAAAATTCAATTATTTTACATTAATCTCGAATATTTTTTGTTTTTCAAAATGTTAGCCGAAAAGTTAATTTAATTTGAAAGATTCCTTAGTAGATTCAAAGTAGTCATTACATATAAATACTCTGTTTATCATTATTATTCTAGAATTATTTGAAAGAATTCTTGCATTACTTCTAAAAAACCTTTAATAATTGAATTTTAATCATAATTTGTGAATTTTTTATAGATTGAAACTTTTTTTAGTAAAAAAGTTTCAAACATTTTAATTCAAAAATACTGCTCATTATTTATAATTTGGTAGAATACGAGTATCATATAAAACATCAATTTATTTGTAGAAATTCTATTATTTAATTACATTTTTTAATTTAAATTTTACCTAATAATCCATTTATTAGTTTAACAACAATGATATCATATTTTAAAATTCTGGTTATCATAAATCACTAAAAATGAATCTTAACAAATATGTAACAACAATAAGTGTCTCAGACTCTAGTTTCGCTTTAAAAAAATCATAAATTTTTTAGTCACTATTATCAGTTTTTTTTCATATTTTTCAGCATTGGTTGAGGGCTATCCCTCACCGTGACACTAATATAATGACCAAATAACCCCATTATTCCACTAATACATTGATTAGCAGTTTTTCACATTTTTAAACTAATCAATTGTGTTGTGCGGAAAAATCGAAACAAAATATGTTTCATTCGTTCGAGTCTTTACTTGTGCCTCCAATTGCTCACCCAATCTATCAAAAAAACTATTTTATTGTGAAAACAGTACATTATATTTTAAACTTACATTCCTTTCAATACATTTTTTGAATTTTTTTCGTTTGATTAATGATACGACAGTGATATCAGTGAAAATGATTGTGAAACCAAGAATATTATTTGCGAAACACATATCAACATTGCTTTGAAATATGTTTTAAATCTTTAAACGCATTAACTTTTAAAGATATTTACAAAACATAAAACACTATTTTAAACTAAAATCACATTTCGAAAAAAGGACCAATTTCTATATTTAATTAATTTTGGATACTTTTTTAAGACAATTACTTATTTTTTCGCCAAATTTCTTTCTTTTTGTACTTCTTTGCTATGCAATCGAATTGAATACTATAATAAAAGAAAATAGAGACCAGAAGAAGGAAAAAATATACGTTTATTATAATACGAGTTTAATTTATGCCATTTTATAAACTGATTTATAACCCTATCTTAGAAAATTTTTATGCTTATAATATTTTATGGATAATAATTAATCTCTATTTGGGTTTAATATAATTTAAAGTGCTTTCTATAGAAGTTTTTAATCCCTTAACGGTCAGAATATTCTTTTCAGTATTACTATAATTAATTTTTTTAATTAAATTTTTTATCGTCGAATTTATTGCATTAGATAAATGAAAATAAATTCTATTAACTTTTAAATTACTCTATTTATTTCTTTTATGATTATTCTTGTATTAGAATGATGGTCAAAAGAGATTGTAAGTTTAGATAGTGTGGGACAAAAAGCGAAAAATGAAAAATTGCATTTAAAAGTCACCAACACTTAAAATTGAATTTTTAGAATATGATATTCTCTTTGAATGAATAACCTTGCCATCAAATGTAGTTTTATTTCGTATTCTCTATAACACGTCAATTTTCCAAATTAATGATTTAATCAATAATAAAAATTTTGATTAATAATTTTAAAAAAAAATAGATACCATAATCTTATTTTAACAATCTAAAAGTTAATAAAAATAGATTAATCCTATTACTAATCAAATTACTTTAAAAAATTACTTAATATGGAAATTTACCCATTCTTTCATTAATTTGGTAAAATGACTTAATTATGAAATAACGCGTTTCATTAATGTTAAGCATTGTTTTTCGTACTTTTTTACATTAACGCAAATTAGAATTGATTAATTGATTACTATAACTATCATACGTATATACAAATAAAAAGATCGTGAACAGGGTTTTGCTTAGACTCAGACAGTGCACTGTTGAACAATACGTTAGCAATTTTTCACGTCTAATTGGATTTTTATTTAATTATTAAGATATAAGGCACGACTCATTTCGAATTATTTCTAATCTACAAAAGTTTTTTAATAATCAAATAGTTTCTAATCGGTTAGTTTGAGGATTCTATAATGTTTTGTTGTTATAATTAAAGTACAACATTTAGTAATGCAATTTTAAAATTAATAAATGCATAACAAAGCATGTTTTTTCTAATTTATAACCAATATGTGAAGAAACAATTATACGTATTAAACTTATTATTGAAAAGTATTACCCAATTTTTTGTAATGAAGGTTAAAAATATTAGGTTTCCTTATTGATTCCAATATATCATCCAAAATTTCCTCTGCCGTTTCATTAACATTCAAAATTCTATCATCAAAAAATTTTTTAATTTCAATTGACAATCCAATAAATAACCTATTTCTAGATATTTACCTAAAATTTCAAAATGAAGAAACCTATTTTATTCTTACATATTTAATAAAATTCTTCATTGTAGGGCTAAAATTTTAAACATGATATTTCGTATAATTTTGTCGAATAACATTCATTATTCATAATTATGTGCTCACAATCAAAAGTAAGATTTTAATACTTTTAAAAGTCGCTTTTTGGGTCTCAATTATTTAATTTTACTGCGAAAATCATGATAATTTTTGAACTAAAATTTACAATTCTATGAGCTAATATAATATTGAGAATATACTGTATAACAGAATATACTCATTTTAATTTAAAATAAAAAATGATAAAAAGAAAGAAATGTGAACGAAAAAAATAATGAAATTAATTAGAAATCGTTTTACTTTGAACGCGTTATCCCACATTCCTCAATGTATATTTCATTGTCTCATTCTGCTCAACATGTGTGTGTTTTTTGTACAACCGATTTCCCATTATTTAATTTTTTTAATTCATACATAATTACAATTAATTTTAATTATTATACAAATTTTAAAAATATTATTATTACTGATACTACTATTATTATGGTATATTATTTTATTAATTTATTATTATTATTATAACATATTACTATTATGAATACACTGTTTGTATTTCACAAAATTCATATCTAATTCGTTTTTAGTGAAACAATTTTCTATTTAATTATTGTTTGATAATGAAATACTAGTGTCAAAATTGTTTCACTTGTGCTCATACTATGAAAGATTGTTTTTAAATTTAAAACAAACCACATATTATTGATGATATTGTGCTTATAGGCATAAAACAATTTTATAAACTAAGTTGAAGTTAATTCACTATTTAGTTGTAATACAGAATTTAATGCTACGTTCTTTTTAATTATTGAATAGCAATATACAAATAGCAATAATTATTGTATAACTGTTTATCTGAAAAACATATCAAAATTTTTCGGTGTTTAGTTTTTTATTTATTTAAAAATTTTCCTATAATTTACAAACATTTTTTAATATCATTACAAGTTTTTTTCAGATATATGTTTAAAACCTTGGCCTACAGATAAACTGCAAAAAAGTTAGCATAAAAAATTCTGTATAAAATCACGTAAAACAAAAAAAAAACAATTGATGAAACTTGATTCTTTCAATGATAATGCCATTTAAATATAAGAAAATTATAAAACTTATTGTAAAAGTGTGTTTTTGAAAATTAATTATATATAAGAAAGTGACCTTTTGCTCATTAATGCACTCGTTAATTATGTCACTTAAAAATGAACGTTAAAGACTTTCTTTTTGTTTTCAATTGCGTTAATTGAGCAATACTTATCTCGATTTTAATACATGTGTCGACAAACATCAAATTTTCAAAAAAAAAAATTAAAACAAATATTTATATTTATTCCTCAATAATTCATGTAATATAAAATAAATAACAATCAACTCTTTCATGAACAAAAAAATACCAAACAATTAGAGAAATAATATTTAAACTAATGTCCAATTGCTTCATATTCAAAAAAAAGCTTATTTTAAAAAAGCTTTTAATGACTTTAAATAAATTTCTTTAGCAAATAACTACTTGTAACGTAGCTTTACTATACTATTATTATTATTATTAATATTTAATATTATTATTATTATAACTATTAATTGTTAATTATTTATTCAAAACATGTAATAATAATATCCATGCCATGCCTTAAATGTTTTTGTGTCGCTGTTTGACGCAAATGACACAAAGGAGTGCTCTTTTAATGGTATATCCGTTTTCGTAACTTAATCTCAATTGAGTTATAGAAAAAGTAATATATATATAAGTCATTGACAGTATAGGTTACCATAAAAAATGAAGTTTATAATAATGATAATTGAATAATTAATCCGTCCAATTATTTCAGTAACTGTTGAGAAAAAAAAGTAAAAATATTGTATGCATTCCTATTTAATGTAAGCTAAAGAAATTTCTTTTTTGTTTTGCGTGTAATTTAAATTTTAAAAAACTTAAAGTACTTATAACTTATAGTCAATTTAATGTTGTATAGCTATTTTTATTTTAGATAATTTTTTTTGCTAATTTCATTGTATCTTTTGAGTAAAAGTGATGTGTTAAAGTGCTTTCGCGTAATTTATGCAAATAATATATATTATAAGCTTATTTATTGGTTTGCAAAAAAAATAAATTAGCTAGTTTTAAAAAAATTATGTAGACTCGTAGACTTATAGATTTTTTGATTTTTAAGTTATATTATATATCTTAAAGTGATATATTACAGCCATATATATAATAATTAATATATGATTAATAAGTCATTTAATTCTGATAAATTTCTAAGTCATGTTTTTCCAAAAAAAATAATTCTTTAAATTTGTTTTATGTTAACTAACTATAATTTTTTTATTTCTTTAAATGTAATACTTAAACCAAAAAAATTAAAATAAAATTGTAAAATTGATTGACAAATTAAAACAGAAAACATATTTCTTTTACAACAAAAATGTATTCTTAAAATAACAGTCTAAATATAATGAACGACTATCGATGTAATAAACAAAAACAATTGTATGGCTCTCTATAGTGTAAGTCTTACTCTCTGATGCTAATAAAAGAATCTTATTAACCAAAATTTGTGTTTGTTATTTTAATTAGCTTTTCCTAAAATTCAGTGTACCTTTAGTTTGCTTGTGGGGTTAATGTGTACGCATTCAATATGTCCAATAATCTAATAATAAAAACAATTTGTGTGCCCGCAGTTGATTATGTATCAAACATAACAAAATATTTACCACCGAATTTAAGAGTATATCATCGCTTAATTATATGAAAGTTCTCATGAGACTCTCCAGTACTGTTCAATTTTAGCAGAATATAAACGAAAGTTTAACTAAATTAGCGGTATTTGTAAGAAAAAGGCGTACTCGTGGATCAGCAAAATTTTTGTATATAAAAAGCAGATAAAACTGCGAACTTTCTTATTTGAAATAATTCTTGTGTTGTAATTCGACTACAAATCTAGTAAAGTAACAATCAGTGTCTTCAGTCGCAATGGTTTCCAAATGTTTTACACTGTTTTTAGTGATTTTCATCGCGTATATCGTGGTTTTTAATGTATGTAATGCTGAATACCGTAAGCCACCATTTAATGGAAGCATCTTTGGAAAAAGAACTACGCGTAGATTTACTGGTAATTTGCGTTTGAATTAAAAACATATTTCTTTTTTTTGTTAAACTTAAATATAATAATACTGACAGACGGAGATGAAATTATTGGCTTATGTGAAGCGGCGGTCAATATGTTTCCATTCTGTACGCCTTGGATGGCAAAGATAACCGACACTACGAACTGATTTAATTATTACTATTATTATTATATATTTTAAACAAAATTTACATTTTATGAACTAATAATATATTATATAAAATTAAAATATAAAATACTATTGAATATTTATAATTATTTAATCAAATGTACTTAATTATTATAACTAAATCCCTAAACATGAAATAAAGTTTAATATATCGTTTGCCCGCATTTATATTTTGTCTAATTTTCTAACTCTTTCGCATATATTAATCAAATAATATCAAAGTTTTAATGAACTTTTTTAGATTTGGAAGTTTTTATCATAAGATTAAAGTGATTAATGGACTGAGGATTTATCAGCAGTTCTTTTAGAGTTTTCCTTATAATTGTCAATATTAGAATGCTTACACTTATTTACCAGCATTTGTAAGTGTCATTCTTATTGGAAATCATAAGTTAACTTAACAAACATTCAGTATTCAAGAATAAATCAATTAAATCACGATTTAACAAAAACTGAAAAATTACTTTAAAACATATTCCGTGACAAAATGTTAATATTGGATTGCAAAACAATGTTATACTGTATGCAATTCAGCAATTATTGTTATTAAAGTAAGTAACACTTTTAATATTGTTATCTAAAAACAATGCTTTTAAATATGGTTTCAAAAACCTCAATAAGAGTGGGCTGAAAGAAGTTGTAGAATTTTATATTATTTGCTTTTGTTTGCCCTCAATCTATCTTTCCTTACATTTAAAGTATATTTAGTTTCTTACGGAAAGCAAATTAAATTTTATTTAAGATATATCTTATTCAGTTCTGAAATTTCCATTCTCTTTAAATAAAAGACAAAGAAATCAAAACTAAAAGAAAACTTTGTTGCAAAATTAAATTTGCATGAACTAAATAAAGCTTATATAGGAATTCTATAAGCTCTGTAAAATCTGCTAATAGTAAAACTGTTACATTTTAAATATGCATTATATAAATACAGTATAAGCAGAATTAGAGCTGAGAAATAATACGGATAAAAACAGATGTGGTTAAGAGTACATCCAATATACTGCGGATTTTTCCGGGTAATTGAAATTTTTTAATATGCAGATTGAGTTTGGGGTGAAAAATTTTTTTCTTTTGAACGGGATTCTAATAAATGATTAATCAGCTAATTATTCACGGGGTTTTAGTTTTTTAACAGGAAATTATTAAATTAGTTAAATATTTTAATAATTAATAGAAGTTTTATTACTTTGTTTTGGATTATTAAATTTACTCCAACTTAATGTAAAATATTAAATATAGAGAAATAATTATTAATTCGTATATGACTGAATTACATTTCATGTTTGCGGATATCCCCGGATTATGGATAAAATTGTAATTGCTTTATGGTTTGGAAATATTGAAAATATCGCGGATGTATTCGGGCTGATAATACCAAAAGTAGTTAATTGTGAAGGATTCAGATCATTATTTTTTTGTATCAGAGACCAACTCTAAGAAGCATATATACCTACACTTAATACCTATAATACTGTATTACAAATGTTAATTCCTAGACCATATAATGCATCGATTATTCCCTAAATGTTGCATTAGGTTACTATTTTTTATATTAAATATTAATCCATATTTTATATTTAGTTCTCGAAAAATATTCGGTAGCTTTTGAATTCGGATTATGTAAGCATTTATTGCATAAAAGCATTAAAAGCTTTTTTAAAGCCTCTTCTAATCTAGTTATTTATTGCCAACCAATATATATAAAGAGGTAAAAAAATTTTAGTTTTGATCAAAATTTCTAAAGAATTTTTCCTTTCATAAAGTTGTAATTTTCGTTATAATTTTTTTAAATTAAAAAATCCAAAGTAAATAATGAAAGTGATTTCGTATTTTGTAATTAGTTTGTTATTGTGTTTGAATTTCATATGTTTTCAAACGACTAAATCGGAAGCTATTAAATGTAAAACATGTGGTGAACGATGTTTATATGCTTGTGGTACTGAACAGTTTCGAAATTGTTGTCTAAATTATAACAGGAAAAGAAGTTACCATTTATTATCTCCGATTTCGCATTTAATGCGTCCCAATATCGATGGCCGTTATTATTTGATAAAAAATAGTCCACACAATCAATTAAATGGTGATTACATGAAACAACCGATGAAACACAGAATTGAAGAATCGACGAGAATTCCTAACAGTTGTTCCGAAAATTCAGAAAAACAACGTAATTTTTATCGTTTTTGAGTTAAAAAGTTAAAAACATTGTAAAACTTACTTTTTTAATATAAGTCTATATTTAAAAAAAATAAATACTTAAATTTATAGAATAAATAATCAAGTTTTTAAATGTTTACTTGAAATTAAAATCAAAATAATAAATCAGTTTATTGAATCAATGAAAGAATTTTTAAAAAATCTTAAAAAATATTTGTAACATTTTTAATTTGAGGATATAATGTTTTAACATTAGTTTATACATCAAATTAAAATATAATCTATGATTATTCCATGATTATATTAAAGCAAAAATTAATAAATAAGATTAAACCATAACCACATCTTTATATTATTATTCATTAAACAAACTTTACTTATTATTTGTTTGCTTTTTTAATTCATTTTCATTAATTATATTTAAAAAGAATATCTTAACGTTTATCAAATACAGTAAGATTTAATCAATTTATAAAATAAAATTAATAATAACGTTAATTTACTAAAATGGCATGAAAACGAATAACGAAAACGTAATATCGTTTAAAGTTTGTTTGAACAATAAATAAAAGATGTATTACTCGATTAATTAAATATTAAGTTGATTTTTCATAATAAATGTATTCAACATTTTCTGCAATTTTTTTAATTCAGTCCTCGAATTAAATTGGTCGTCATTGTCTGCCAAATATAAATTAATTATAATTATGTTTAGTGTACCGTTCGGATCATTTTTCGAATCTCACTTTTAAATAATTTTGCTAATGTTTGGACTAATAAAGTAAAATTTTCTTAGAAATCAGATTAAAATGAATGCAAGGATTTTCTATTTCAAAACTGTGAGTTATCCAAAGCGTTTTTTCTTTGGTATTATCGGTACGTATTACTCGAAACCGAAAATCTAAACTTATAAAGATAGACCTTAGACCTCAAAATAATAATGTGCTTTAAACACATTTTTCAAAATAAATTTTTTTCTATTAATCCAAATCTTGGCAAAATTATTTATAAGTGATACTCGAAAATGATTCGATCGGTATTTAGTTTCGACATTTCGAAATTAGTTAATATTACCTTCCACTTGTAATGAAGCTTCTCTTAGCAGTGAGTTTCTTCTCAATATTTTTCTATCATTATTAACAATATTAGAATTGTCTCTCAGTTTTAATGATATTATTTTCGTTTTCGATGGATGATCAGTATTATCAGTATTATATCGACGAATTAAATCAGTCAAAATATTATGTTTGTTATTGGTTTGTTGGGGTTCCTGTAATTTATTCAAATATACTGATGACGTGAAATAAGTAATGGAATTTTTAATTTAAATAAACTAATGGCAAGCATAGCGAATATTCCAATAAAAAAATATTTAATGATCACAAATATGCACTATAGATATTGAAAGATGTAATGAGCGCAACATATCCTAATGAAAAGCGAACAAATCTCATCAAACTTACATTTTGAACGTTACTTTCGAATATAATGCATTACCCAATCATAAAGATGCACGAAAGTTACTCATTAAAAATAAATCTTAATTTTAACCAAAAAATTAAAATTTTGTTAATTTAAATTTTAACTAAAACATACATAATCGTTAATTTGATAGATAACATATTGTAACTCAAGTTTAATTTTTTAAAATCGTAAACCCCAATTAAAAAATCTTTTAAAACCAAATAAAAGTGTAAAAATATCAAATTAATAATTAAAATATTAGATATTAAGCGCTTTTAACTTTGAAATCAATATAATTTTAATAATTTAGTTTAAGTGATCAAAACTCATAGTAAATATTATAATACCATACATACATAACCGGCTAATTTGAATTTTATTTTTAATCTTAACTCATTAAACTTTAAACTTCAGATTAAACTACAAAAAGTTTCTTTACATTTAACCGGTTAATTGTTAAAGTTAAAAATGAAATGAGCATTTATGGACATGTTATCAATATTAGAGCAAATCTCTAAAAGCATACAATCCAGTAATGCTACAAATTTTATTTTACTGTTAAATTAATAAGACATACCATTTCCCAATAAGAGTTAGCTCTTCGACCCATTCTTGGTATTGATTTCGACGTTTTAGTAAAAAATTGACCATTAATTATGAGCACCATTGATAGCAACAAAGTAATTTTTAAAAATAAGTTTGAATATAACGAGATTTGCATGATTCTTGATCGCCTATTTATTATCGCTTAAAATTAGTTTCAAATGATTATAAATTTATTAATAGAGAATAAATGTTTAATGTTAACAGCAAAAATTTCAGTGACAAACTAAGTAGGAAGTTATAGTTTCATGAGTGATATAATCCTTGTTTAAAACTATGAAATGAGAGTTTCATTATGTTCAGGTAATGGGAAGGACATGTCCTAATTGGCCGTTCACTTAACTAAATAAGTCGACGATCTTCTTTGAGATTGAATTTTATTGATTTTTATAATTAATTATATTTTTGAAGGATTCTTTTGTCAGGGTTATACTCGAGACTAAATATTTTCGTTTTGACCTTAACCCAAAGTATTGAAATAAAATGATTTATAAGGCAATTATTAATACGGTAATCATTTTTCGAAAAGAAAGTGAAAGTTCTCTAAATATAAGCGATTAACTATAATTATTTTCTACTCTTGTTTTAATTGTAACCTTTAAAAGAAAGATCATTGTAAATAAATAATGCACTGTTAAATAACATTGAAAATTTAATGTTATTTATTGTAATATCAGTAAACTTATTTATTGTCCCATATATATTAATAAAAAATAAAATATCTACATATATACGAGACCTTTAATTTCAAAATTTAGTTGGAAATTGGATTTTTTTCTACAATAGGTATAAAATTAATTTAATGTTATTTTTTACTGTATTTTCAATAAAATACCTGTGCTCTTAATTAATTAAGTATCAATAAAATTGAAAAAAGCTAGCATTCAAATAAATTGCAAAAATGCAAACACTTACCAAAATTAGCGCAATAAGACATTAAATTACAAATTGAACAAAATATTTGAAATCATAAATTTCTATGATTTTCGTTGAGATGAAAGTTTATAGTTTAAATAAAACGATCGTAAATTAAAGCGAGTCTGAAACAATTATATAACTGAATGGAATATTTTCAAGTTTTTCATTAGCAATTAAATATAAATGAAATTTTTATTTGTGGGCATATTCAGCAAAGACTACATACACTCTATTGACGTCTCGACGCAAAAAACAAAACATACCTATATTTTTTAAAAATACTTAACTTTAATCCCACTGAAGCTCTAATTCATCATTAAATAGTGGATCACTAAAATGATGGTAAAGGTATCATCTCTCGAGATTTTATATAGAATTCAATTTGTTTATATTTAGAAAAAATTTAGTCGAGAAAAGCTTATACAATACTGACTTACAAATATTATTAATGAGGTTTCATCTCTTAAACACAAATAAAAAAATTGAAAGTTTTTTGGTACCTAATTGTGAAAACAACTCATTATATATGGACATAATGAGAGCATTTAAATATCAATAGTGCATCATTTTTCGGATCAAATATCGTGATTTATTTTTTTAAGCGAAGCGTCTGCTCGTAATACTATTTTAGAAAAAGTAAAGTTTGATTTAATTAGCACATACTAATTAAGTGGATTTGTTTCATATACTTAATTAGACAGTTTGTTATTAATCTATTATCAGTGACTACTATTTTAATATTTTTAACTTAATAATGATTTATTAGTTAATGATGAGATACTGCGGGTCTTATTATTTGTTAATATTGATTAGCATTTAATCATTTTAATAGCTTAAAACTTGGTATTAAAATAAATAGGCATTATTACCATAATACTTAGGTATTAAATATTTAAAAAATTTCTTCGTTGATTACAATCGTACTGGATTTAGTCAAAACCTAAAATATTTGTAATAACGAAAAATTTTTTGTGAAAATACATTAACAGAAGGAAATCAAAATTCATAGTTATTGATTTACACATTTTTCTATTTAACCACACGAACCCAAATCCGACAACTTAGTCAGGTATCCGACCAGAACTCAATATCAATATCGTTTTTCTAGTTTATAATGCAAATTTTAACAAATTTTCAAATATTTAGAAATAAAACTTTATAAATTAAAAATTGAAGAAATATTACAACTTTTTATTATCATTTAGTTTATAAATTAAGTTTTAATTTTGAAAATTGGATGTATTTTATAAATGCTTCAAAAAAGCCGGGTTAGAAATAAAAATTTTCAAAATATACGAGTATATATTCTAAAAAATATTCAAAATATTCTCAAAAATATTCCTATAAAAAGTCTTAAATATTCTCAAAAAATTCTTAAATAATCTTAAAAATTATCAAAAAAAAACTTTTTATTCTTTTCTGAATTTATTAAATATTGTTTTTGATTATTTTAATTATGACAAATCCATTATAAGTCAATTTTAAATTTTTTAAATATTTTGCAATTAAAATTTAAATTTTTTTTATTAATATACAGTAAGTTTAGGAAATTTTTTGCATATAATGTAAATTTCTTTTTTAAAAAACCGGTATATATGCCTTAACATTTCATTTTAAACTATAAATATGCAATAGAATATTCGCATATTCTTTTCGCAAATAAACTTCAAAATATGTTTTTTATGCTTTTATATTCTTTTATGCGAAAATCCCGTCTATACTTATCACTAGGGATTCTGAAATCGTTAATTAACGATTTATTCAAATTGTAATAATTTCTACAAATAACAATTATATAAGCATAAGTGAATCCAAATTAGTGAAATTTAAGTAAAAGAATTGACCGAATCGAACGATTTTTAAAATTTTGAACGATTTTTGAATTTACACACTGTTTTTCAATTTTTCTTTAAATTATTGAGTATAAAAAATAAAATGTATAGTTTGCTAAAGAAAAATTCATGTTTAATTTTTATAAATTAATAAAATTGGTAAAATTGTCAATTTTAAGAATAAATATTAAATTTTATTTACATTTTCAATCATATTTTTTCGAAATATATTACATTTTAAAGTAAATTACTAAAATTTTTACTAATTATGTTTTAATTTATTGAAATTATAAGCTTTATAATTTATTTTTATAATTAAATTTAATTTTTTTCCTAACGAATTTTTTGAACGATTTTAGATATTTTTTGTGAACGATTAATGAACGATTTTGAACGTTTTTTCTAACGATTTCGGCATATCCCTGCTTATCACTATCCTTAATATTTACTAATCACTTCATCTCTCTCTCTCTCTCTCTCTCTCTCTCTCT
>JAQGAW010000871.1:0-23317 GCA_034698025.1 Phthiracarus crinitus
ACACACACACACCACACACACACACATTCAGCACATTCAGTCACTCAGTCACTCACTCAGTCAGTCAGTCTTTCTCTCCATTCTCTCTCGAGTATCAGTAACAGTAACAAACAATCAGATTTCTAACAAGTAGTGATGTGAAGCCCAAATGCAATGTGTTTGTGCAATAAAAGCAATTCTGATTCTAAATAAGTCTTGCAAATCGTGAACACTGACTTGTGAGACCATTTTCCTGTGTGCGAAATATATCTTATGCGCTACAATCCGCATAAGACAGGAAGCGAAGAAGATATTGATTCCCCGCATAACCTTATAAACGACACACACTGCGAATACTACAGTCAAATATATATATATTTTCCAAACTGTTGTGCTTGTGCTGAGTTTCTGAAACACTGAAAGAGTTTGCATTTGCTGAGATTATCGTTAAGATCTATCACTATTGATGCGTTGATTTTGTTTTGCAAAGATTGGTAGCAGCTTTTAAGACACAGCAGCACACTGTGCCATACCATACCATACCAAACACACACACGTTTCTATTTAGCGACTTTTAAAAATAAAGATCAATATTTAATTCGGAATTTCCATGCCTTCGAAAAGATTTATTATTAAAACCAAACAACAATTCATTTATTTGCAGATTCATTAATCATTGTCGCTTTATTTTAAATATTTGTTTAGAGAATGAAAACGTATTTTCATGCATTTTTATTTATGTAAATTCGCGTCACTATATATTTATTATAAAAGCAAGCAATGTTTTAATAATTGGCACTTATTTAAAGTTTTCTATTTGTCAAAATGCTAATTATGTTAATTAAGACCAGCGGACAAAATAATTTTGTTGCTGCACTTAGTATTTAAACGAAATACATGTATGTTTGTGTGTATATATGTATGTATGTGTGAGCGTATGTCTATTATTATTTAATTTTTTACTGGTTTATTATAATAATTTGCTCCGCATTTATGTAATGAGTAAGGAAGTGAAAATCGTTTGTAAGTTTGGTACAAAATCTTCCATTAATCGTTTAATGAAATTTAGAAAATCGTTCAAAAAAGTCGTTATAAAAAATCTTAATTTATAAATAATTATGAAAATAAGTTATAAGTTTCTGTTTGGAAAATACGAAAATTCGGTCTTTTATCTTTTGAAAACACACTAAAATTTCTGTCTACAATAACCATTTATAGCATTGCTTTGAAAAAGTGTAGGCTATTAGACAGCATGTCCCAAGGTGATGGTCTAGGGAGTGTCCTTTCGACTTTTCTCAAAATTCAAGGGAGGATCGAACTCACCGGTTTTAGCGGACAATATTTTTGCATTTGGCCCAAAATTTTTTCTAAACAAATTTTTAAAAAAAATTTTTCCCGACGAAAGCCTAAACCACACCCCACGAAAAACAACGAATTTAAACGATAATTTTTTGAAAATTGGACAAAAGTTTTAAGGGGTCACGAAAACTCATCGGATTTGATGGACAATTTTTTTTACAATATGACAAAAAATTTTACAATTTTTTTGTCCTTGAAATCTCAAAATTTTGGGTGGGGGTCAACTTTTTCAATTTTTGGGGATGGGGTATACCCATCCCAGACCCCTCTCTTGAGACACGCTGCTATTAGATATGACATGTCTGTATGTTCGTCTGTATACACGTTTATATTAAAACGGATTTTTTTTGTACTTTAGGGGTTATTTTATAAAAATTTCATATAAAAATTTCATACAAAAATTTCATACAGTATCAATGTATTATAAAGCATTTTTTAAGAAATATTTTCGGGTTTAAATTAATGGCACATTCATTAAATTCACATTTAATTCATTTAAATATACACTGATGAGACGTGAATATAGTGATACTTATGTGAGTATCTGACAAAAATAGTTTTTGATGTTCGCTGTTCGAGATTTGTTCACAGACCATAGTTACCCAGAGTGGGGTGCTTGCCCAGGGTTGACCCCCCCCCTAGAATTTTGGAAAAGTTGACCCCTCCCCCATGAAAAATCGAGAATTTTGAAAATTGTCGGTTAAATTCGTCGAGTTTTTCGTGGGGGTGTCCGAAGACCAAAAATATTGTCGTTTAAATCCGATGAGTTTTGACCAGCTCCCCCTAAAAATTGAAATTTTATGGATCTGACCCACACCTAGAGGTTTCGAGTCTGGGTAACTATGTCACAGACTAAATTTAAATTATCAAAACACTCATTGAAACATTTTATAACGATGTTTTTTAAAAGAAAAAATTTAAATTTAAAGTCTCTTTGTTAAATATAAAATTAAAATAAAGTATGACATTTCAATAATTTAAAATAAATGTCTATATATCTACTGCACAAAATTTTGTTTATGTCAAGGAAATCCTTATTAATATATGTCGCTATATATATCCCTCGCTTTCACGTCCACCTTTAATCTTTTAATACTAAATGATTGTTAATTTCAATTGTTAAACGTTTTTTTAATCAAAAAATCCTATCATTCATTCAATTAAAAGCACACGTTTAGTAAGGATACGACAACAATAATAATTAAAGTCACGAGAATTAAACTTTATTATTATTTACTAATAAAACTCTCTCTCACACAAATTGCGAGTTATTGTACAAAACTAAATTTTATTTATATTACATAAGAATATCTACAAACTTTATTAATCACTAATACTAATGATCATTTGTGTCTCGCATGTAATTAATGTGTTACTAAAAAATAAAACATATAACGGGTGTATTTTGTAACATTTGTGTTGAGTATAACCCAATTTTTTTTATAAATAATTGTTCGTTTTAAACTGAAAAATTCTTTCATTAATTATAACTCATCAAAATTTACAAATATTATAAATAAACCATGAAATTATATGCAATGATAATAAATATACAGTATTAATATTTTATAGAGATATACTTTACTATCAAAGAATCTTTACAGGTATTGGTTTGGCTTGATAATTTTAGGGCTTTTGTCAAGTTCGCGCTTATAAGAGGCAGGCTTATAATCAGTCTCTGATAGAGCTGGGAGCGGATGCAATAAGGCGGATGCATAAGTAATACTTACAAATTTTAGCGAATTTTTTCCGGATCGGATAAAAGAAAATATTTTAAATTCCTTTTTAGTGCGGATCGATTCATTAATAATTGATTTATCCTCAATTACCGATATTTTTTTCATTATTTTAAACCAGAAATGACTAGAGCTGGGAATTCAGGGACATTTAAGGAACTCTTTTGGAACAGATTTTGGGACAAAATATCTTTGATATTGGAACAAATTTTGGGACCAAATATTTAAGATTTTTTTAATCAAAACTTTTTAATTAAACATATTTTATTCAATTTGAAATATTTCAGCTGTTTTTTCGATCGTTTTCAAATGAATTAACATTATAAAAATGAATTTAATTAGTTTTATATTTTAATAAAGAGTGTCGGAGATCAGTAATAAAGTTTTAAAATATTAAATATGATCTTTAAACTTTCGACGCGTATCTAATCTTTAATTTTATATCTAAATTTTTTTATCAATCTGCTAAAATTTTTAAATGCACGCATGATTGTGTTAAATAGATATAAAAATTACTTTTTAGGGACAAAATATCAAATTTTGAGACACTTTGAAAATATTAGGAAATTTTGTGATAAATAATTTTTAAAATTAAAATTTTATTCGATTTTCTATGCAAAAATAATTTTTTTTCCATATATTAAGACAATTTTAAAAAATTGGGACAATCCCTGTATTCCCAGCTCTAATTATAAGTGTACATTAATCTATAAGAAAGTCAGCTATCTGTGAATGTGTCAAGAATTGTTTTATATATTGTTCACTAATTATTAAAAGTTTTATTAGCGCTACAAATAAGTAAATTGAGTTTGTTTATGTTAATAAAGCTGCAAAATTTTGAATTCAGAAAATACATACATCGGTATTACCTTTGCATTTAAAATTTATAGCTGAGGGTAATTGAATAAATTATAAGTGCGAATCGGGTCGGTTAGCAATGAAAATTCTTCGTATGAATGTGGAGCTTTTGTGCGGATGGATGAGGATCTAATTTTTCTTATTCGTACTCAGTTCTAGGCTCTAGCTTTTGAAAGTTTCAAGATTTACGTAGAATATCAAAGTTTGAGTACAATAATGCAATAATTTCTGCAAATTACAAATATATTCAATAAAATGAACGTTTTGTCGCATTAAAATATCATCAAAAAATTTATGAATTGAGTCTTAAAAACTCAGTTTAACAATATTTTCTAAAATAATTGAAATTAAATATTGATTTCTCTTATTTATAATATAATAATTTATTAAGATATATAAAGATTTATTCAAAAATTGCAATAAAATTTAAAAATCTTTCGATTTGTTCCAATCGTTTAATTAAAATTCATTATCATTTGGATTATACAATGTTTATTAACTCTTTAATAGTATAAATGATTACACGATAAATGTATAATTTTAATGTATCTTTAATTAACGATTTTCATTTCCCTATTAATGAGCAAAGCATATGAGCGGTTTGATACAAATGGCGGCCAAAAGCGTTATTGTTAGAGAAACGTCATGGTAACATAACACTCATGGCTTAAGAATGCTTTTTTGGCAGCCATTTGTATCAATGAGACTATGCAGTGGTAATGAGATGTTTTCTGGTCATAATATATCATGTGTATTATAAACATAAAGAGAGAAAGAGAAAGTTGGTTAGTGAGTGAGTGAGTGAGAGAGAGAGGGAGAGGGAAGGGATAGGAGTAATATACTAATATACTACTTTAGCGTTGTGTGTATGTGTGTGGTGTAACTTTACGACAATGTGCATAGTAATATAGAAACACTATATACTTTGTAACATTAAACTTAGAAAAATCGATACAATTAAAGGTATACTACTATGGGTTTCTTCTGAGTGAGCACTTTTTGGTCGATACGAGTACTGAAATAAATGTTTAGGTGAAACTTATTCGTAGCTTTATTAAAAATCACATGAGCTTCGGAAATCATATACTATTTTGTTATAAAGATTAGAGTTATTCGCGAACATTTTAAATATTAAAAAAATATGAAATTTCGGTAAGAGTTCAGTGAATGGTTCGCATCATTTTAATTCAAATATAAACAATAAACTTTATTGCGATTTTTGTGCGCTTATTTCCAAAGCTACGAATACTGTATACATTTCTTAAAACTCGTTTTCATGTTTGCCACTTTCTAAAAGTGCAAACTGAACTCAAATCCATAGTACAGTGTAGAGCTTTCCGTTCATTTTTACTATCACTTTCATACTCTCTCACATAAGTTGTACTGACGAGAGAATATAAGTTTTGGGGTTTGAAGTACATTACAATTCTTTTGCCTGTATATATATATTCCCGCACTTCTCGTTTATTTATTAGTGTGGAAATCTTTAAACGCGAATATCTCACGCAAACTTCAAGACAGTTCCCAATTTGCATGATTTAACGCAACGAAATGAAAAAGAAAGCATCAGTTAATAAACTTGACTCTCGAAAGTCGCTTTCGATCCATTTTTTCTCAGTTCAATGTTATATCTATCGCGCACAGAAAAAATGCAAAATTCATTTGAACGTTGGATTTTTGCGTACAGCGAAAGGGTTCCCCAAAGTGCTGTTTTATCTATTGAATTGTTCGTTTCGATTGTAAAGCACGTTATATTATTACGCCATTCCGATGCTATACTGCTATAACATTACTCTAATAGTGGTGCTGCTCTGAATTAGCAGTACAGCCGTTATGCGTTATTTGAACAGCTAAAAACAAAATTAAGGCTAGTTTTAGTTTTCTAATTGATTTACGAAGCACTTTGTTGATGCTAAGGCTTCGCTCTCTTTCACTCTCCAACTAATGAACTCTACTTTTCTTTTCTTATGTTTCGTTTTATCACAGAAAAAGCTAATCAAAAATAAACAGTATATTTTTCTGTACGGTTTTTTTTAAAAAAATTCGTTTTTCTTATTTAATATTTATAAATACGAACGTAAAAAAATGTAATCTCATTGCTATTAATATATGCCGCAAAAATGTCATTTATCCCAGAATAAAAAAATATTGTAATTATCTTCAGGAATATTTTAAATATTCTTTTTAATGGACTTATGATTTAGACTTAAGCGCAACATTAGTAAAGAGAAAGAGCGCATTAAAATCCTCATTTCAGTTGTTGGCCGTAATATATTATTAAAGCTTCAAAATAATAGCATTTGATGGGAATTTATTTCATAAGTTACAAACATATAATTGATGTATAAATTCTAATATAATATGGAGCCGTTTTAACTCCATTTATAAATGCTATTTTGCTAATTTATCTGCAATTTTTTCATATCCTTAGAAATTGTCGTTTAGATATAATTAATTTTGTGAGAAACTCATAAAATATTTTAAAAATAAAATGTTAAAAATATTTTGATTAAATTTAGAAAACTTATTTTTTTATTGAGTTACAAAAGTTCTATGTTTTATATAGAAGTCAATAGCTATAAAAATCCAATGTTTAAATAAAAATTTTTTATAATACTTTCACTTAATATGTTAATTATTTTATATAATAAATGATATTTTTATTGCTATTTTTGTAAATATTTGAATCAATTTATATAGAGCTAGTTCTATATACAATTCTGCTATGTTTTCAAGCTTTACATTCTATATCATATTACTATACTATACATACAGTATATATGTATGTATTACTGTACGTATACTTTGATTCTTTTTTTATTTTTATAGCTCGTGTGCCTATAAATAGTTATGAAAATTATTTATAAAAATAAATCTTAAGCGCACACTAAATATATTAACTTAGCGATTGTCATAGCGATTAACATTAAAATGATCGCTCACGAAATAACGGTATATGTTTTGCCTAAAAATTGGCGAAAATATTTTTTGTTGCTGTCGTCGACGCGAAGCATAACAATTGTTTGTGTGATGGCATTTCTGGTTTGCGTCACTGAATAGACGCAAACTGAAAATAATATTATATGACAGAATAATCTCTAATGATTTGTTTCACTCGATGTTTATGATAATCATTTTGTTCCATTAAGTCATATTCAAAAACATATACATTTTGCGCGATACTCTTCGTTATTTTGGTGATGTTTATCGCGTCAATGCACAGCGAGTATTGCGTACAGGTATACAAAATATAAGATTATATCAATATAACGACCATAGAGGCTAAACAATTCAAGAATAAAAAATTTTGAAAATCAGAATATACTGTATTTTATTAAAAATAATAATTAGTGATTTTAATGATCAATGATTTGTTGTAAGATCTGTTTCTAACGCGTTAAAATCTTTTTATTGATTAGAATAACTTTTAATTGCAGAAATATAATCTTAAGAATTAAACAGTAGTAATAGTAGTTTTTAATACGCAATTTTTATGTTAATTATAAAAAATAGAATAATCACGATTAACAGTAAAATGACGTATTTTCAATCACATAAAATGGAACTCAAAACTTTAAGTTAAAACCTTATTTTCGTTTGATTCGTGCACATATTTTACGTGTATTGTATTAATTGTAGCTGTACTGCATTCATACCGTACAGTATGTTCTATTAGAAAACGGATTTTCCTGATATTTCGTCGCTATTGTATAAATGACTGAATGGTAGTTGTGTTTTCAATTGGAAACAAAAAGTCAAAGCCATAAAATGGTTTTTCACTGGTGTTTTATTCTCTTAGTTTAGTTTAGTTTTTAAAAAACCTTTTTCTTCTCGTTTGTGCTGTAAGTGACCTTTTTATGGAATATAAAGTCTAATGCATTGTCGAACTGGTGCTCCACCCATCGATTCCAGGCTCGATTCCAGGCTATGCCTGCATTCAAGTCTGGTTCACAGAATATATATATTGTCAAATGATTGCAAAAAGCATCAGCATTTGCCAAACTTGTCATTTAAGCGAAAATAATCTTTTTTAGAATGAACTTAGAGATTTCGTTTCGGGAACTGGGAATGTATACCGCGATTCTGCTATTCTTCTGACTTAAACTGAAATACAGACACAGATATATATACGCATACAACTCACACATTCTCCAAAAAAATGTTGTTTTTTCTCTCAACTTAATCGTAAGCGTTTATTTGCTTTTGATCTCGAATTTACGTTTTAGTGAGTTTATTGTTTTGTCTTATCTGTTTCCAGATGTCTGGAAGAATTTCTTGGCACAAATCCTAAACGTATACATACACACACACACACACAGCGCGCTTACGTTTGTTTTATTAAGTGCAAAATTATGTTCGCGCACGTGTTTTACGAATTTCAAGCTTACTTTCTACTATTTAATTATATTTCTGCTTTCGATCTGTAATAATGTCTTACAGACATTTATGCTAACAAATTATCAGTTTACTATCTCAAGTGCGACGCCGTTACTCAATAGGAAAAAACGAGTGAATTTTTCTGACAGTACTCTAATTTGCATTGCGTTCACTTTTTTCATAATATTGATCCTTAGGAAAAAGTAGTACATAATTCCTTTTCTCTTTCAGGCTTTGCATAAAATATAAAGTTATTGTGAATTTGAGTTTTAAGGATATTGCGTAATACAAGCTTTGATCCTATTTCTATTTACTTTCTTTACCAAACAAAAAGTACAGTTTAAATAAGGAAGATATCCTTAAGGCAATGATAATGCTATTTTGAGCTAAACAAAAAATGTTGATTCTCTCTCTCTCTCTCTCTCTCTCTCTCTCTCTCTCTCTCTCCTCTCTCTATCCACACACACTCTCTCCATTCTCTCCATCATTTTTTCATGTCTGCTAGTTTTTTACATGCAAATAGTGAAACAAAATTTTAGAACTAAATAACTCATTTTATATACAATTTTTTCGCTAACAATTTTAAATCCCATAAATTAACTGAAAACTATTATTCTGTGAAAATTTCTCTTCGCTGAATAAAAGTATTAGCATTATTATTATTATTCAGTCAGTGATGTATTTTAATACCGTAATACTAAAAGTATGAGGTATGCGACGATAATGAAGCGCTTTTGTATTAAATATTAATTAATTATATCTCTTTAGTCTTCTGTATTAAATAGTTTAAAACAGTATTAACACAAAAATATTTTCTATGCGCACTATTATTAGCTACATATTTATAATACAGCGCTTATATTAGTTTATGGTTCAATAGTTGTTTTCATCTATTATTCCCATTTCTCTACGTATTGATATAGCTTTTGTCTTTCTCTCCGTACTCTGTAGTGTTTACGCGTCTATATATAATTGTAATTCTTTCTCGTTTATCATATTTCGCACACACATTCGCGAATATATATACTGTACGTACACATACAAGCTTTCACTGTCATCCCATCACAAATAATCTTAAAGCCTCACAAGAATACATTTGAGGCTCATTTATTTTTACGCAATTTTGTTTTATTTTTTCCTTCATTGTTTCAATGGTTGTATTTTTTTGTTGGTGTAATATAATTACTTGGTTTGCAGGATATACGGCAATAACAATAACGTTTCGTCGCCAATGGCCACATACAGCACATACAGTTACGCGATGAACACATCCACACTTAGAGCCAGCAATAACTTCGCGCAACACACTTACGCCACACCAAACATATTTCCATCGTTTGGTAGCACTCAAAGCACTACAACCGGACCAATGGTTCCGCAGCCAAATAACATTCATCCATCACAAGTTAGCCAATATTAACATTTTCAAATATTTTATCGATTTTTTAAAAAAATTATTTTACCAAACATTTACCGATAATTGTTCGTAAAAAATAATAATTTGGCCGACTTTTGTCAGTTACTTCAATCGAGTTGCTCTGGCAATGGCGCGCCGCCAGCACTACGACCGCCACCACAGTCATCACATAGAGGTCCATCAGCTTTAGTGGCGTTCGCTTCTTCCAGGATAAACATGGGAAAGACGTGCACGCACTGCTGTTCATGGAAATTCTCCACAATAATACTCATTATTGTATGCCTTGTCCTTATCGCTATCGTCACATATCTCAGTGGTGAGCAAATCAACTTAATTATATCATTTAATTAAGAGAGTTATTTAAATTAATTTAAACATGAGAGTTATTTTTTCTTACTCTATAAAACAATGATTTATATCGCTGTCAAACTTTTTTGTAACTCTTATAGCAATGAGTGCATTAACAATACCACCCGAAAGTTCAAAAGTTCCCTGCATTGTTGTGGAAGACTTGGAATCAGCCGCTATTGGTTCTGGAATTGAAAATACGGGCACAACAATAGGTACGTATATATTAGCATTCGCTTTGAATAGGATGTACGAAATAAGAATGAATAAGAATAAAATAAAATTTAAAATGAAAAGAGATTTTTAAAAAAGGAGAGAAAACAAAAACTTTTTCGCTATGTGTTCGCTTTGCATACTAAAAACAAAATTGATTTTTTTTGGAAAAAGAAAAAAGTTTTCCTTTATTGCGAAAAAAATCTTGAATGTTAAATATTTTTCGGAAACGAAATCGATCTCTTTTATTGGCTTTAATATATGGATGATTTTTTAAACAAATACCCGGTTTTTTGTTGGCTTTCTTTCAAATAAACTTTTTAAGTTTGTCTATCGAATTATAAAAATCGAAAAAACTTTTTTTTCCATTTGTTGAAAAAAGCCATTAAAATAATTAGATCGCTATGTGTTTCAGTTTTCATTAAAAAGATTTTTTAAAAAAAGAATCTCATTATTTTTGGAGTATTAATCCAAAAAACATAATACTGTATCTTTTCTTAAAGCGATTTAAAATATTCCGGGGAACTAATCCTTTGAAGCTACATATTTTGTCAAAATGTAATCCTGAAAAATAACTAGCATTTTTGCGTTATAAATACAGTATAAGTAGTGTTATTCATAGCGATATGTGAATTATATCCCTTTAGGCACTCAATCAACTGCGAACTGTTTCTCGATGATACCCCGCGATCCGATTGAATTTGTTGAACTGAAATTAGGTTCGGATTCAGTTCCAATAATGTTACAGTCGTACGAATCGTGGAGCGGATGGCTTAGTCAACCTGAGGCCGCTTTTTTGCGATTCACGTTTAGCCTTCCAGTTCAATCTCGTCTAGCATTTCTCGCTCGTAAGAACGAACCGCCATCTCTTACTGCCTACCATATGCTTGAAGTTATCAGCCAAGACAAGTCACAGAAATTGTATAAACGCGAATCACAGGTAAAGATATTGCATGTGTAAAAAAATGTTGCCATTACTGTTGTATGGAAAGCAAAGCGCTTCTGCTTTTGATCAATAATGTCGTGTCAAACTTTTATATTGGATATAAAGCGACTTTTATGTAATAAAGTGTATTAATTTTTTTCTCCGATACAAGTCTGAAGTAGAGCTTCTACATTACTTCGAACCTGGCGCATGGTATCTCACTATTATCAATGATGTCGACCAAACCGTCCCTCTGGTATTGACTGCCAATATTGCGAGTGAGTATCATTAAGTTTCTGAAGGTTTTATTCCAGATTTTTTGGTCACACAAAACCCTGATATTATGTCTAAATTTTATTTTCCTTGAATATATATATAATCTCGTTTAAGTTACAATAATTTTACGCATTTTTTGTGTTAAATTTTTTTAGAAGAAGTTCCAACCACATGTCCTAACAATTGTAACAATCATGGTAATTGCCATCTCGGCAAATGTCAATGTTTTCCAGGTTAGACATGTTTAACAATTTTTGAAATACAATGCATCCAAACTTAAAAACCGATTTTTCAATTAAAGGATATATCGGTCACGACTGCGCCGATAGTGAGTAACATTTTCTGTGTCAATAATCATCACATTGTTTAAGGAAAAACTAATCGGAATTAATTTTTTGAATTACTATGAAATCAAGACGTTTGTCCAGTATTATGTAGCGGTCACGGACGTTACCTTCAAGGCAGTTGTCGATGTGAGGCCGGATGGAAAGGTTCCGAGTGTAACGTGCGGTCTAATGAATGCGAAGTGAGTGACTGTAACGGACACGGGAAGTGTGTCGCTGGTAATTGTTTATGTCTGAGCGGATTTCGTGGTACCAATTGCGAGATCGGTATGTGATATTTACCAAATTTAGTTAATGATTAGATCGCATGACATCACAATTTCCCACATTTACGATATTTATTTTTCGAGATCTATATGTGTACTATATATACGCTTATATATGGTATAATTTCTATATAGCTAATAGTGAGGTACCATTAATACCATAAATTCAATTTCGCCTATTGTTATACGTATCGTATTTTTCATTTTCCAATACTACTAATCCGTTGTTTATATTACGAAACTCTTATTGACTCAAGTTTTGTGAGTTTTGCTTTATTTGCAGTCATCGTCATCACAATTTAGAAATAGTAGAATCGGTTTGTGTTACGTGTGTGCGTTACCCTTACCTTTGTTTCCAATGATAAGCTTATGACTGTGTTTTCCTAATAGAAATCGTATCTCTATTTCGCTTGCATTTATTCTTTTCATTTGTACGCTTATTCTACTTTAATGAAGCGTTTGTCTAATGCTCGCTTACACTTTATTGATCTTTAGTTGATTGCTTAGAACCGAGCTGTTCGGGTCACGGAGCTTGCATTGACGGCCAGTGCTGGTGCAAAGTAGGCTGGACTGGCATTAATTGCAGCGATGCTGACTCTCGTCTCAGCCAATTCTTTCCAAATTGTTCATCTCATGGTAAACAGTAAACACAATCATTAAATATTAAAACTCTATCTCCGCTTTTTTTAATAAAATTCTGTTTGTGTCTGTTTGTCTGGTAATAGGAGTTTATGATCTCGACACAGGAAAGTGCGTTTGTTTCGCTCACTTTACTGGCGCTAACTGTGATATTGGTAAACATTACTTTTCGTTTACTCAACAAATTAATTAATATATGTGTGCGCACATCAATTTTCATTTAGCAAAATGCAATCTTGATTGCGGTCAACACGGCGTGTGCGAGTCTGGTCGCTGTCACTGCGATAATGGTTGGCAGGGATCGAGATGTGATCAGCAAACGTGTGATCCGCGGTGTTTAGAGCACGGACAGTGTAATAACGGTACCTGTATTTGCATTCAGGGATGGATGGGAAGGCACTGTACGCTTGGTATGTAAACAGCTTTTATATACGAAACCCGAAATGCTGTCTAATCATTTGCGACTAAATATCCGGTGAAATGTATTTTTCATGTAACATGAAGATGGCTGTCCCAACGGATGTTCCAGTCATGGAGATTGTGTACGTGACTCTGGCGAAGGCTGGCAATGCAAGTGCAAAGACGAATGGGGCGGCAAAGACTGTTTAGCACCACAGGAGACCAACTGCGCCGATGACATTGACAACGATAATGGTAAACATATAATAAATTTAGTGTCAGTGCCGCGTATATGCGTATGTGTATGTGTAGCGCATCTTTACTGATAAAACAAAAAAAAGATATACTAAATTATTTTTGCTTAATTAAGCGCCTTTAATACATTGTGTTTGAATCCATTAAGTTAATTACTTCTGTTTGTATCATCAATAGATGGTCTATCAGATTGTGCAGACAGCGAGTGTTGCAGTCGTGATCATTGGTAATTATGGCGATAATAAGTGAAAATAGCAACAAAAAATTACAATAAGCTAACTTATTATATAATGGATAAGATACAGTATACTGTGTCGTTAATCTCGAAAAAATAGATTTTCAAAAAGTTTTTCCCATGTTTTATCTACAATTTATTGATTTTTGTGCCCAAAAAATTTAATTAATTAGAAGTCATGCACCAAATTATATATTGCGCATCATTTAGCTTATTGTCGTTTCATAGCGTTTCTATTGCCTATTATCTGATTAATGCATTGTTTTATTTTGTTTTTCTTTCTGATATATCAAAATACTCTGCAGTCATCAATCGTTAATGTGTATATCAAGTCCCGATCCGCTGGATATACTGTTACGAAAACAGCCGCCAGCAGTGACCGCTTCATTCTATCAAAAAATGAAATTTCTAATTGAAGAATCGAGTGTTCAGAGTTACGCGCATAAAGACGAATACTCTGAAAGGTGAGTAACAACATAACAACCAATTTAGGCCACAGAACTAAACAAAATAAAATCCTACAAAAAAAACGTTATAATAACAAAACTAGTGGACTGTGGTTTTCTTGGATTAATTTCATCCTTCGGCTAAAGTGATTAATGACGTTTAGAAGCTGTAGCTTTAAATGATGCATGAACTCAACAGAGAAAAGGGCATCACAACTCTACTCGTTTAAAGCCATAAAACTTTTTAGAAAATATCATTCTTTTTCTGGTGGATATAATATACTGTTCGAAGGAGACACTCATTGATCCTTTATTGAGAATCACTATTCGAGAAAAAAATTCAAACTTAATGCTAAATAAAACTTTCGCGAAAAAATTCCGACAATATATATAAAAGTTTCTTACAGTTATATAGTCTAAATCGATTTATGGTTAAAAAATAAGACTAAATTGCGTCAGGCTTTTGGTGAAATAAGCATATAACTAGAAAACTGAAAAAAAAAACTTTTAACTACATTTTTATGAGCACTACGTTTCATATAAAAGCTATAAAACGCGAACACGTTTTCATCATACTTTTGATCATAAAAATATATAACTAATATTTAATATATTAACTAACAATATATAATAACAATTTTTTTCTCCAATTCCCACCCTTTATGTTTCCATCAATTTATATGTGTTTTATGTAATATGTATTTTCTCGCTCTTAACACATGCAATATTATTATTATTATTGAATAACCGCGTTATCATTATGTCTCAATACGTTGCAAATATATCCCTCGTCACTTTTGTAGTGCATCTCTCTCTCTATATATACCGTATATCTTTATATATTATTTTTACGCTGCATTATGTGTTTATCGTGTGGCAAAATAGCTTTTTTCACACTATTTTTACATATATACGTATACATACTTTTTTATATTCGTATTCTTAGTGTAACTAAACTCTATATTCTCTATTATTATTTTTTATATTCAAAAAAATCTCTCTCAATCCAAGAACTACTTCTGTATATAAAAAACGCAAAAATCACTTTTTTGTGTTTTTTGAATATCATTTCTTAGCGCACAACGCAAATCTCAGACCATCACCATAAACATACCCAAAACGCATTTTCTTTTTTGCCTGTCTTTCTCATTCTATAACACACACTTACTATCAATTTTTCTGTCTTATATCTTATTTTCTTATTCTTTTTTCATATCTAATTCTTTTCAACTTTATCTATATATTCTCTTCCCTCACCCATTCTTCCAACATATCCAATACTTACCACCGGCAGTGTTGCCACTGTCCTGCCTTCAGTATATATAAACTACACACACATATATATTTATAAATCTATATATATATTTTTTCTGTCTATCGTTTTGACACCTGTCAGCGAAATAATGCCTCCGTTTTCAACACTTATAATAATAATAATAATAATCACATAAAGTTATGTTTATGAGGTACTTAACATTACTGCGCTGCAAATATTCGCTCACATTTTTCGCTGTTATGCCTTTCAAAGTATAGTTTATTACGAGACCGAACAATATTTTTACGAAAAAATGAACTTAATATATAATCCAAATGCAACGCATTCGACAACAATGCGTATAACAATGTCTAACAATGCATAATGCAGCCCAAATGTTATTCGAGGCAAAAGAGATTTTTTACGGGCAAAACCTGATAAATTAGTTGATAGACTAAAGAAAACTAAAAAATGCTTGTGTGTGAATGCAAATACAGTATTATTATTATGCATTTGTATTTCAATTGTAGTTTAGTTCACTGGTATTTTCAATAGTTCTTTAGAAGGATTTATATTTATTAATATATTCTTATAGTTATGCTTCCTTTCATTCTGAGCCTGAGTTTGCATTTGCGGGAAAAGTTTTTTTAAGAACAGTTCTCTTTTTCTTTTTTTGTCGTTATCCTTAAAGTTATTTGTAGTGTAGGACTGATGATTGGATGCGCATTTTGTATTCAAAGTATTTATACAATAGAAAATTTTAAATAAAATATAGCATACATAGATTTTCGTTTTTTTATTGTTTTCTCTCAACTTTCCCCTATTATTTTTTAGAGTCGAAGAATATTTTATTTTATAGAAGAAATACATTTATTTCTTGCAGACATTAACTTTCAGCTCAAATTTTTATTTTTTTCATCCCTCCCTCCTTCTCATCGTTATCGCGATTATTAATCACTTAAATTTTCTCCTCATTCACCGCCAAAATAATATAAGAGAAAAGCAAAAAAAATCAATTTCATCGCGAATCATATGTTTTTCTTTCTTTTTGCAAAAAAAATAATATACAAAAAAATTTACTTATAATTTATTTTTCATCTGTTATTATATAATATTCTCTCTCTTTCTCCAATTTTCTCCCCTCAATATGTATCTAATAATTCATCGACACTCTAATATTGTCATGATTCTCTGCCCGCAGTCAGTTTTGGAGTGCGTTCAAGCAGAGGTGAGTAGCAGTAGTAATATGTGCTCCGATCGCGTGCACACCAGACAAAAAAATATATTACTAAATATAATGAATTAGCTTTAAAAAAACTAAGTTTGAGTAGTAGTTGCTTCCCATTTAATTCGAGCTGTAGTTAGTGGTTGTGCCCTCAAATCGCGTTTCCATTTTTCTCTCTATCTCTCCATTTTATTTATCAGTAAATATTAAGTCTAATTGTTTAGATAGTGAACTACTTCTTTCTATCGGTTGCATATATTGTTATTTTTTGTAAGTGCGCGGAGTAATCGCTGCTTCTGGGCAGGAATGAGATTACCGTTATGTTGATTACTGTATATTTATGACAAGCCATTAAAGCCATAAATTTGATTTTCAATAATTGATAGCTTTTTCTATTTGTTTTTACGGAATACCTTTAATACGTACAGACGTACTGACCAAAACATTTCTCTTAATATAAACAATTTTTTTGGATCGCAAATCATTATTATAAGTGGCTTGTGTTATGTAATAACAATTATAATGATTTATATTTAGGTTCAGAAACAAAAACTTTTTTCTGCGTTTTCTCTACAATGCAGTAATAAAAAGCATAACACATACCATTATATTAAAAAAATAGTAGAACTCTATTACAATATTATGATAAATGAATACACATTTAGCTCTTATATACTCTCGACAGTGGCTTCACTGCCTCTAATAATCTTTCCTTTTATGATTTTTTTCTCTAAATACGATTGTTTGTGCATAACTATATATACCTAAACAAAAAACTTTGTATATATATTCTCGTATTTTTCTGTTTACTTTACTCTACTTTTCCTTTCCTTTATTTTCTTTACTTATTTCTCTGTTTCATCAAAATTAGCTCTCATTTAATTAATGGGCTCTTACTGTCGAATCGCTGCTTGATTTTATCGTTTTGTCTATTTCTATCTCTATCTCTCTATTTCTCTAAGTGTATGTACGCAAACATTTGCACTCATCATTAAATGCAAGTGAATGTCAAAATCTCTCTTATTCTTACGTTTTGATGTGCTATTGTTTATTAGAAGATACGATAGAGAAGAGCCTCTCGTAGTATTTAGAATATGTTCATATATATGTAACTAAAATACTTGTGTGTCTGTAAACGCATATTTGTGTACGTTTTTTGTAAGTTATAGTAAAAGCGTTGTTAGCATTTGCTTTTAGAGTTAGTCCCCTCTGGCTGTGTTGTATGTATCTTCGCAATCGATCCCAAAACAAGCCATCTCTTCACTATCTCTCTCCGACTCCCTCTCCCATTCATACACCATTGACTCCCATGAACCTTATCCTAGGAATTCTAATGCATTTTAAATGAAATGTGTGCTGCCATTGCTCCGTCTCAGTTGTATACATGCAAACATAATATCTCTCTCCAAACTCTCTCATACACTCTTTCTCTCTCCCTCTGATGCGTTCGTTTTCCATTTATGACTGTAGTGCAATCTTCTAGTGAGCATGCAATCCATTTCATCGTAAAATAGTTTAGTACCAAATTCAAAAAACTTGAATCCATTGTCAGTATAAAAAGAGGTTTTTTTCAATTTTGATAACATGTCGAAAAAAATGCAAGAGTTTTGGTCGTTTTTTTGAGTTGGTTTTATTCTTTTTTGGCTTTACAAAGATAGAGTTTCGATTTAAAAAGTTGCTTAACTTGCAAAAACGATTTACTGTTGAATTGGGGGGTAAAACAATTTGAAAGTTTTTTTGCTTCTCCACCGCTTTTTTATAGTGATCTTAAAAGGATAGACACTATCTTTAGCACTCCTTTTCTTTACTTCTTATTTTGCATAGAATTTATTTGTTGGCTTCAATCATGTCTGTCCAGTTGCGGCGAATAATTTTCGTAAACTGATATAAGAAAATACTGATCCGTTTTTTCTTCTCAGTTTTAGCGTTATATATCGAGCAATAGGGGATAAATGAGTTTCTATTCTCGTACCATTAGCTTAACTATTTTATATATACGGTGATAAACATCGTGGATAGAAAACTTAAAAAAATGTCATCAATTTTAGTTTAACTCTAATATATCTTTTCTGTTCTGTATTTTGGAATTTTGTTTTACGCCGTATTTTTCTCTTTTCTCTCCGATATATAGTCGCGTATCAGTAATTCGTGGACATGTTATTAGTCGTGAAGGCAATGGTCTTATTGGGATTCGTGTAAGCGTCGCAACTGATCCACAATTTGGGTTTACTCTCACTCGAGGAGATGGATGGTATGAATTTGTAATCACGGCATATAGCCTTAAGTGAACACCAAAAACCTTCCAATCTCTCTCTCTCTTTCTCTCTCTCTCTCTCTCTCTCTCTCTCTCTCTCTCCTCTCTCTCTCTCAATGCTATATTTGCTTCATTACTTGTGTTTGATGGTGTTTCAGGTTTGATATATTAGTTAATGGTGGAGGAGCTGTTACATTACAATTCCAACGAAATCCTTTTCATCCCATTAAGCGGACAGTAGTTGTTGCTTGGAATGACATTATTGTAATGCCAAATCCGGTTGTGATGTCATCTGCACCCGACGATAGTGACAGTTCTAGTGGAGACCCGTTTAATACCGGTATCGATACTTGACGTGAATCTCGATAAGCATTAACGCGATGATTATATTAATATATTTTTGGTTTAAAGGTGTAGGCGTTATGATTGGCGACAAAAAGCATAATCAAAGTTTATGGCATTGTTTGCAACACGACTATCAAGTAATGAAACCAATTCTTTCCGAAACGTTAAGACCTGGTGCTCAAGGAGGCTGTACTCATAGCAGTGCTGTGATTGCAGAAACGCAGGCACGTAATCATTAATAACAAATTGTTTCATAACTGTCATACAAAGCATTTTGTTTTTGTTTGAAGTTAGAAGTTATACGTATAGCGATTCACATATATATTTGTTCGCTTATTTCATAACCATTTGCATAAATTTACAATTTTTCGTTTCATTTATTTTCTTCTTCCCTCAAATTGTTTTTATCTCTATATCTCTCGGTGTTTTAAAATAAGAAATGATTCCGAAATTGTAATACTAAACCGTATTTTTCTCCCCGTTTTTCACGTATGATTAGGTACTACAAGAAAGTGTACCGATTCCTGGTTCGCATCTGCACTTAGTCTATCACAGTAGTTACAGTCAGGGATATTTATCTACAATACACGTGCAGTTGACGCCATCAATCATACCAAATACGTTACGATTGGTTCACTTACGCATTATTATTGAGGGCATACTGTTCGAGAAAAGTTTCGAAGCTGATCCAGACATAAAGTATACTTACTCGTGGAATAAGAGAAATATATATAAACAGAAAGTTTATGGCATTACTACAGCTAAGGGTTAGGAATTTTTTGCGCTAAAACGTCAAAAATGTGTTTCGAAGCGTAAAATTAATGATCATATTTTCGTTTTCCGATATATATCTTTCTACAGTTTTCGTCGGATATGTTTATCAAACGTGTTCTCAAACTATATGGACCGCTATATCGACAACACTGCGCGGCTATGACATGGACATATCAAAACTCGGCTCATGGAACTTAGACATCCATCATCGCTACAACTTTCACGAAGGAGTGCTACAGAAAGGCGATGGAACTACCGTTTACTTCAAACAACAGCCGCGCGTTATTTCTACATTAATGGGTAATGGACTGACAAGGAATTTGATATGTGGTCAGGAATGTAATGGATTGGCGAGAGATAATCGATTGCTGTCTCCGATCGCGTTGACGAGTGGACCCGATGGCAGTGTTTACGTCGGCGACGCGAATCTCGTGAGAAGAATCACAACTGACGGTCAAGTCTATACGGTTTTCAAACATAAAAATTCCCGATCGTCTTATCACTATCATATTACGCTTAATCCTGTTGATGGCCATCTTTATATATCTGTGCCTGAAAGACATCAAATATTACGCGTTCACTCGTAAGTTTTATCTGTTAATACATATTTATTATTTTTTCAATAATTAGATTTTTTTCTACAAAAAAAGTTTTGGATTACTTCTAAAGAAACTAAATAAATATATAATATTTAAGTTGGCGTACAGTTAATCCTAAAAAATTTTTTTGTTGAAACTTAACTCTTTTTTTATATATTTTATATTCTTTTGGGATTTTATTCGTATAAATTCAATTTAGTATGGAAATACAAATAATGATTTTTTCACATTTAAATATACGAAAAAATTTACATATTTTCAATATAATTTTGTATGTTTATGTGTCTTCCGGCAAAAAATTGATAAAATAAGATGTAACTACAGGTTGTTTTGATAAAATGTGGGTACCGTTGAACTATTAAGTGAAGTATTAAACAAATAATTTGATAGTTTATGCATCAAATGTTTGCCGCAGTAGAATAAGATAACAGATAACAAATATTCGAAATGCTTTGAGCGGTTTAATAAAAACATTAGTTAATACCACAATAATTGGTTTTCTACTATATGGTAATTATGTATAGAAATTGCTACATGTATGTATGATACATACTATGTATAGTATGTTTTAAACTTTGAAATTTATATCATATTTATTTGGAATTAATTTTAAAATTTTAACATTGAATTTCCAATGTAAACGCAATATTTTCAGTATTTTCAAAGAAAATTTCGATAAAATTCATTTCTAATATAATACAATTAACTTTTAGTATTTCGGATTTATCTATTATCCAAATATCCAATTTATCTATAAACGAACCGATAGTTATAATTAGTTCGCACGAAGAAATACACTAATTATTTATGAACCAAATTTACGATTGTTTTCCATTAAACATGTTATTTATTGCATATTTTTTCTTACTGTACATCGAAAAATAAATTAGTTATCGATAGATCTGTATAGATCTGAAATTTCTATGCAACCGCACATCTATTGTCAATTGACCGCACATTCGCTTTGATTTTTATTGTTTAAAGTGAATTAGAATTAGTAATAGACACTCAACTTTACCATTTACTATACCGGTATTTCCAATATAATTATCTTATATCAAATAATGAAAAAACTTCAATAAATTAAGTTTGTGAGTATGATTGCAGTACAAAATTAATTGTTTGGACAATTGTTAAAATGTATAGCTTATAGAAGTCATTTATTTTGATTTTGTGTGTGATTTGTTTGTTGAAACAGCTCATAATATAAAGCGGGTATTTTAAACTTAATTCCTTTTGATTGCCCCATAAGTTTGGACAAAGTTGAAGATCCGGAATCTAATTTGGATGTAGTGGTAGGGAACGGCGATCGATGCTTTCCACACGACCCGCTGAAGTGCGGCGATGGGAAACCAGCGCCAGAAGCGCGTCTCATTTATCCAAAAGGAATGAGCTTTGCAACCGATGGCTCGTTATATTTCGCTGATGGCAACAGCATTCGAATGGTCGATAATCACGGCATTGTGCACACAATTATCGGAGATAGGAGTCATCATAAACAATGGAAGCCAATACCATGCGACGAGACATTATCAGTAAATGAGGTAAAGTAGCAGTTTTTGCAACAGCGGTATCAACAAAATACTTATTTTTTGCGTTTTCAACACTTTTGCGTTTGTGTGTCATTAAATCTTTGTTTTTGTTTCTCTCATTTGGTCAACAAATCTGATCGTTTAAACAGATAAAGCTTCATTGGCCGACACACGTATCCATAAGTCCATTAGAAGGATCGTTATATTTTATTGACGATCACATGGTTTTAAAGCTGACTCAAGATCGGCGGGTGATGATCATCGCTGGCAGACCTGCTTATTGCAAGGCTCAGGATAAGCGTAATACGTTTACGAATGGCCGCACAAATGGCTCTAATAATGGCACTCAATTTGGATTATTTACTAGTTTCGCGTTTGGACCCAATGGTATTAACTTTAATGATTGCCTGTACTTTTATTTTAAGGCATCGAAATTAATTTTTTTTCGCGTTACGAAACTAACAAAACACACAAATTCTGTTTAATTTCTCAAAGGAATTCTGTACGTCAACGAAGTGACCGATGATGGTGTGAATCGTGTTCGAGCGCTAACACAAGAGGGAGAGTTAATTCATTTCGCTGGAAAGAAACAGAATTCGCGGCAAAGTTGTCCGATCGAGATGTGTAAAGATGTTAACGCTCAACACTGTAACTGCGATGTGTCCACATTATCGCTAATGGCATCCGCAAATGAATTTGAGGTAAAACTAACGTGTAATAAATATAAAGCGCTGCTGCCATATAAATCTTTGTTTTTTCCCTCCGCTTCTTCTCTGGCTATTAAACAGTTAAACCTTGTTTATGGTTTTGTATTATAGCGATCAAACAGATTTCGGTATTAGCTTTGATTTTTTTTTCGTGAATGTCTAAAACAATTTATATTCTAATGTTTTCCCATTAGATATTATTAAATATAGTTACCGGTAATAACCAATAATTTTTAATGCAGAATTAGAATCATTGTGTTTTTACAGTATGTGGATATATGTTGCTTTAACTTTTGTTTTAATGAATAAAATCTTCGTAATTAATTTTATAATATTAATTTTTGCATATACGTATTCGAGACCTGCGTTCCCTTGTGTTCCTCTGCCTCCTCTCGTGCGCTTGCTTTATAACAAAAACAAACGATTTCGTATTCTACATTAAAATTCTTACAATAAATGGCGTTTGGTTACATATAGCCAGTGATGCACAACGCTCGAGCGGATGGCGCTCGGAGGTGAGCGCGAGCGCCGAGCGTTGAATTTTTATCGAGCGC